>JASVEL010005445.1:0-49543 GCA_032618575.1 Nicotiana noctiflora | reverse complement strand
ACCTCGTAACGCCCGCCGTGGGCGAGGCTCGAAGCAAAACCCGCTCGCCGACCATAAAAGCCACATCGCGAACCTTCTTGTCCACAAAACTCTTCTGTCTAGACTGGGCTGCACGAAGTCTGTCCCGGATCACCTTGACCTTGTCCATAGCATCCTGAACCATATCGGTACCTAGCAACCTGGCCTCGCCCGGCTCGAACCAACCCACGGGAGACCTGCACCTCCTACCATATAGGGCCTCGTACGGTGCCATCCGAATACTAGACTGGTAGCTGTTGTTATAAGCAAACTCCGCCAGTGGCAAGAAGTGATCCCATGAACCTCCAAACTCAATCACGCACGCACGGAGCATATCCTCCAAAATCCGAATAGTGCGCTCGGACTGCCCATCAGTCTGGGGGTGAAATGCTGTGCTCAGCTACCCGAGTGCCTAACTCCTGCTGCACGACTCTCCAAAACCGTGAAGTAAACTGAGTGCCTCTATACGAAATGATGGAAACTGGAATACCATGCAGCCGGACTATCTCCCCGATGTAGATCACCGCCAGTTGCTTCGATGAGTAAGTAGTGTTCGCCGGTATATAATGGGCGGACTTGGTCAGCCGATCCACAATAACCCAAATGGAATCAAACTTCCTAACGGTCCGTGGAAGCCCAAATACAAAGTCCATGGTGATGCGCTCCCATTTCCACTCTGGAATCTCAATTTGCTGCATCAATCCACCCGGACGCTGATGGTCATACTTCACCTGCTAGCAGTTGAGGCATCTGGAAACATAGTCAAGTATATCCCTCTTCATCCGCCTCCACCAGTAATGCTGTTTCAAGTTCTGATACATCTTCGCGGCACCCGGATTGATGGAATACCGTGAACTATGGGCCTCTACTAGAATCAGCTCTCGAAGATCATCTACAATGGGCACACAGATGCGCCCCTGCATCCTCATAACTCCATCATCGCCGATGGTAACATCTCGAGCATCACCATGCCGAACTCTATCCTGAAGGACAAGCAAATGAGGGTCGTCGAACTGACGCTCCCCGATGCGGTCAAATAGAGAAGATCGAGAAACCACACAAGCTAGAACCCGGCTGGGCTCCGAAAGATCCAGTCTAACAAACTGCCTGGCCAAAGCCTGAACATCCATCGCCATAGGCCTCTCCGAAGCTGGTAGATATGCTAAACTCCCCAAACTCTCTGCCCGACGACTCAAGGCATCAACAACCACATTAGCCTTGCCCGGATGATAGAGAATAGTAATATCATAGTCCTTCGGTAGTTCCAACCATCTCCTCTGACGCATATTCAGGTCCTTCTGCTTAAGCAAGTGCTGCAAGCTCCGGTGATCAGTGTAGATCTCACAAGGAACCCCATATAAATAATGATGCCAAATTTTCAAGGCGTGAACAATGGCAGCTAGCTCCAAATCATGAACAGGGTAATTCTTCTCATGCACCTTCAGCTGTCTCGACGCGTAGGCAATCACCCTACCGTCCTGCATCAATACCGCACCGAGTCCAACTCGTGAGGCATCACAATATACGGTATAGGACCCCGAACCTGTAGGCAACATCAATATAGGGGCCGAAGTCAAAGCTCTGTCTTGAGCTTCTGAAAGCTCGCCTCACACTCGTCTGTCCACTGGAAAGGAGCACCCTTTTGGGTCAATCTAGTCATAGGTGCTGCAATCGAAGAGAACCTCTCTACGAAACGACGGTAATTGTCACGCCCCAAATCGGAGAACATGACCGGCGCCTGACCGGGTTGCTCCAGTGAAGCGGACCTGGATGCCTTTCATTCCCACGCGTTACCCCTGTGTTGATTGTTTCTCATTAATCAAATATCTTACTAACCATGAATGATTTCACATTAAACGAATAAAACCATACGAGTGATTCATTAACAAGTTTGCAGTTTTTACAACGCCCGACATAACATAATGTATACATAAGACTGGAGTCCCACAGTTTACATGTCTACAGAGCCTCTAGGATACAAAAAAAGGGAATACAATACTTGCCGATAACAAGGCTCCGGCTATACCTTACAAAACCAAAATGAAATCTAAACAAAAGTGGCATGAACCACACAGGGCCCCAAGGAAGAAAGGGGCTCACCAAAACGGGCAGTGGAAGGAGAAGGATACTACTGCCGATGAGCTGAAGTGCCTGCTACTGATCCACCTACAATCATAACACGAATGTAGCGTCCCCGGCAAAAGGGACGTCAGTACACTTGAATTGTACTAGTATGTATGGACAAACTTTGTCCCAAGTAAACTCAAGCCATTAAATTACATTAAAACTAATCAAGCCAACCAACCATGTTTTCCACCTTTTACTCATTTCAGATAAGCCTCAACATAAGCACATTCAAGGTCAACAAATAGAACAACAACCAATCAACAACATAAATTGAAAGTAGTCAAACATAGGGGCAATCAGTGCCCCCCAGGTTGCAAACTCTCCTGCTGTCTCCTTTCACAATTTCACATCATTGATTTTTGTATCAATTTTCAATAGCGATTTCGATCGCTTTCCATCCTGATTGCCCCTGACCACCCTTATTACCTCGGCCACCCTTATCACCCCAACCCACACCTTATTTCCTCACGTTGCGGCGCGCAACACGACCCCGCCTTACAGTTTAAAACACAACAATTTCAAACAGCAGATAAGGTACTACACACAATTTCAACAAGTTCAAATAAGCAACTTGCACATTGTTTCATGTTCTCAATTATATTTCGAATCAATATCACAACCATGTTACAATATTTCCACAATTCAAGTGTTTCATCTCTTTCCACAATAAACAAATTCTCAAGCGTTTCGTTTGTTTTACACAAGGTGCCATATAGGCCATCATAATCATTATTCACAATTCTTTACCCATTTTGACTCTCATTTAACTTTCGGTTCATATTCTATACCACATCACCCATATTTCGACAACAACTTTGAGAATTTCACACAATTTGTCAAATTAACATTAACCAAGCAATTTTCACACATATAGGCGATTTCACAAGAAGCAAAATTAGCCATACATACCTGGTGATGAGTTTTCTTCCTACTTTATGCTTACCCAAGATATCCTACTCTTGCCAACCTTGTTCTTCTTGAAGACTCTTACTTCTACTCACTTCTTTTTACTAGAAATCAAGTTCAAAAATCATGCATGAGTGTAAAAATTCTATTTTCAAAAGCTATTATATGCAAACCTCTCTTTACCCAATTTAAAACTGAAAATCAAAGAAAATAGTTAGGGTTTTTACCTTGAAAAGATTGGGGAAGTTGAATTCTTGCCCTAGGATCCCTTGGAATTAAGTGGTTGGAACAATCTTTGAAGATGAAGAACTTCTCTCTCTAAAAACCCTCTCTTCTCTCTCTAATTTTGGTAAGATGATATGAGAAAAATGAGGGTGAAAGGTGTTATATTAAAGAAGAGATCGGGTAAAAATGTTACAAAAATCTGGACCGGGTCAATTATGCGGTGCACTTTGCGACCGCAGAATCAACATGCGGTCCGCATAGTGACCGCAGAATGGCCTCAAAATGACACAAGTTCTGTTACAGAATGCGACCAATATGCGGTCCGCATCCTTGATCTGCGGTCGCAAAGTGCACCGCGGATTCACTATGCGATCGCATATCGACCGCATTTTCAACATGATTTTTGGGAGGCTTCTGTTAAGCTTTGAGCGAGAATGCGGTCTGCATAACAGGTTTGCGGTCGCATTCTTGACCGCATATTTGACACTTTTCTGGAAAACTTTATTCTCTACATTTTTGACACTTAAATCACTACCAAGGGTCCGAACCGCGGCGAGCAAGCTCGCCGCGAAGAATTCTACGCATTCCTAACACATTATTCGGACCATGACACCACAGCTACTAGGTTTTATGCATAAAAATTTTACGGGGCCTTACAGTAATAGCCCGCCAAACCAAGGAAAATGCGAATCTCAGTAGCTGAGGAGGGTCTGGGCCAACTCTGCACGGCCTCCACCTTCCTCGGATCTACTCGAATACCATCACTCGACACCACGTGACCCAAAAATGCCACCTGAACTCAACCGGAATTCACATTTAGAGAACTTGGCATAAAGGTGCTTCTCCCTCGGAATCCTGAAGCACTATCCTCAAATCTTGCTCGTGCTCTTCCCGGCTCAGGGAATATACTAGAATATAATCAATGAAGACAATCACGAACGAGTCCGGATAAGGCTCGAACACACTGTGCATCAAATGCATAAAGGCTGTCTGGGGCATTAGTCGACCCAAAGACATCACGAGGAACTCATAGTGACCATCACGAGTCTGAAGGCAGTCTTTGGGATATACGGCTCCCGAATCTTCAGTTGGTGATACCCAGAGCACAAATCAATCTTAGAAAACACCTGTGCGCCATGTAAGCTGGTCAAATAAATCATCAATACGAGGCAAAGGATACTGGTTCTTCATTGTAACCTTGTTCGGTGACGATAGTCAATACACGTACGTATAGAACCGTCCTTTTCTTCGCAAACAATAGAGGAGCACCCCAAGGCGAAACAACTTGGTCGAATGAAACCCTTGCCCAATAACTCCCATGGCTGATCCTTCAACTCCTTCAACTCGGGAGGAGCCATACGGTACGGTGGAATAGAAATGGGGTGAGTGCCGGCAACAAATCAATAGCAAAGTCAATATCTCGTCGGGCGGCATGCCGGGAGATCAGCTGAAATACATCGGCAAAGTCACGTACCACGGGAACGAGAATCAATAGAGGGAGTGTCAATAGTGACGTCCCGCACATAGGCTAGATAAGCAGCACACCCCTTCTCGACCATACACTGAGCTCTGAGAAAAGAAATAACACGGCTGGCGGTGTGATCTAGGGTACCACTCCACTCAATACGTGGAATGCCTGGCATAGCCGGCGTCACGGTCTTGGCGTGACAATCAAGAATAGCATAATGGGGCGACAACCAGTCCATGCCCGAAATTATATCAAAATCGACCATCCCGAGCAACAATAGATCCGCTCTAGTCTCAAAATCACAAATGGTAACCAAACACGACCGATATACACGGTCCACGGCCAAAGAATCACCCACCGGAGTGGAAACATAAATGGGGGCACTCAAAGAATCCGAGGCACACCCGGATGAGAAGCAAAGTAAGAAGACACATATGAAAAAGTGGAACCGGGGTCGAATAGAGCGATGCCTCCACGTGACTAACTAGAATAATACATGAGATAACAAAATTAGATGCAACAGCGCGGCGCGATCGGGAATAGCATAGAATATGGCCTGTCCCCCTCTCGAGGGCGGCCTGTGGAACCCTGACCCCCGCCCCTGGCGGGCTGGGCAGGTGGAGTGGCGGTCGGAGGCCGGGATAATGGCTCGCTGGCCACGGAGAACTATGCTTGAGGCTGCGAGGGCCGATGAGGTGCTCCCCTCCTGCGCTGGGGAACTCCCTAACCGGATGGCGAGTATCCTCGTACCCAAAGCAAGCTGCGGGAGGACACGGTGGCGGGGCCGACCGGCCTCGCCCCGCTAGTCGACCCACGGAAGGACCCGCGCGGGAGGAGCACTAGAAGCGGGGAGCGTAATAAGGCTGCGAGGTGCGAGAAGAGGCTGGAGTACTATCGAGCTGGCGGCAATTACGAGATGAGTCGGACGATCGAGAATAACCCCTGCCAAAACGACCGGGCTGTTGAAGTGCGGGCACCGAGAGAAATGGCCCGACTCGCAAGACCTCTTGGCCTCTCTCTCTCCCTGCTCTCTAGGGAGCATACTCTCGATTCTCCTAGCAATGCTAACTGCCCTGCTGATAAGATATATTTGTCTCCCGACTCTGCGGCCATCTTTGGATCGAATAGGCAAAATCGGGCCCTTAATAAATCTCCGCACCTCTCCCGGATTGTGGCTACCAAGGCCGGTGCATGCTGGCAAGACGGGTGAGCCGATAGCATACTCCGATGCCGACATGGAGCCACTGTCGCAACAGCTCAAACTCCGGCGCCAAGAATCCCTATGGCTCCTGAGGGTCAAACTCTCTCAAAAATAGATGTGAAAACTGCGCCAGGTCAACGAAGCGGACTCCTCCGGACTATCCAACTCATACGTGCGCCACTAATCATAAGCGGCCCGATGAAGCTGAAGAAGGAAACCCCGCTGGTCTCCACAATCCCCATGGTACGAAGAATACGATGACACTCCTCCGAAAACCCAATGCATCATCGAAGCCAAACCAGCTAATCATCTGGAGGGTCGTATTTCTTGAACCTCTCCAATCTACTGCTGCTCGTCCTCGGAGGCGGCTGGTCCACCTCCGGGCTGTGTTGGGGCGGCGGGAGGCATAACCAAAACCTTTGGAACTCGTCCCGACTGGCACACGCTTCTCGGGTGTAACGGATGCGGGAGTACGGGCCCTCCCCGGCACGGGATGTAGGCTGCGACGAGAGAAGCGATCTGCTCGAGCTAGAGTGGTATACATACTCGTCGAGCTGGGCTAGGGTCTCTCGTAGTGCTTTGAGTAGTAGCGTGCTGTAGTCGATGTGCCGGGTGCACAGCGCTCTACACTGGTGCGCCTATGGCACCTCAGCGGCGGCACGCGCGGGTGCTGTGCGCGCGCCTCGGGCGCGTCCTCGTCCTCTACCTCGGCCCCGACCTCGACGGCGGCAACGGGGGCGCGGGTACCCTGATCGTCGAGAGTAGCTCGTGTCCTCGCCATGCGCGAGAGAATAGAATAACAAGAGTTTAGATTTTGATGCCAAAGAATGTCGCACGACAAGGAATCCAAAAGAAATGAAGAGTTTCCTAAACGGTTACATAGCCCCTCGTAGATAAATACAGACGTCTCTGTATTGATCAGCGAGACTCTAAGTAACCGGTACGTGTCCCGTGACTCCTATGAACCTAGAGCTCTGATACCAACTTGTCACGACCCTAGTTCACCAATCATGAACATGTCGTGCTGGCACACAGTCCCCATGACTAGGTAAGCCTAACACGTTGCGGAATATACAAGCTATGAACTCTTAAATAGGAAACAGCGGAAAAATAGCATAAAAAGGGTGTGTAATCCGTGCCGCTTGGCACATACATCCGTTAACACACTGAATAAAACGCTACCAAGATCCGGAATCCCACGGTAACACAGACTAAAAGAGAATATACAATTGTGGCTCTATGTGTAAAGATTATCTAACAACGAAATGAAGGAAAAATGTCAACTAGTACTATTAGAATAGAAGGACAGCCTCCGGATCAACGGACGTAGCAGATCATACCTCGAGGTCTCCCAAAAAGCTGCGGAATCACCTAGTATGAGCCTGTCCTGATGTACCTGGATCTGCACAACAAAAGTGTGCAGAAGAGTAGCATGAGTACACCACGGCGGTACTCAGCAAATGCCAAGCCTAACCTCGATGGAGTAGTGACGAGGAAGGTCGGGGCCCTACTGAGAAACAATAATATAATGATGATAACAATAATAAACAGTTTAAATGATAATAATTTCCGAAATAACAACAATAAGATGATTACGCAACCGTCTACAATTAAGCTAATAGCAAATAACCAACTCGATAAAACAAGTCCAGGACTCCGGGAATCGAACTCACGGTCCATATCTCATACGGCTGGGTCTCCGGGAATCGAACCGCGGCCCACGTCTCAATAAATAATCAATAACTCGAGATCTCGAGAATCGAACCCGCGGAGTCACTACCAATAACTCGGGATCTCGGGAATCGAACCCGTGATCCCTACCGATAACTTAGGATCTCGGGAATCGAACCCGTAGGTCCCTACCAATAACTTCAGGATCTCGGGAATCGAACCCGCAGTCCCTACCAATAACTCAGGATCTCGGGAATCGAACCCGCAGTCCCTACCAATAACTCAGGATCTCGGGAATCAAACCCGCAGTCCCTACCAATAACTCAGGATCTCGGGAATCGAACCCGCAGTCCCTACCAATATCACTCCGGGTCTCTGGGAATCGAACCCACAGCCTTGGTCTCCGGAAATTGAACCCGCAGTCCACAAGCACAACAAATAAAGGAATACATAGACAGAATAAATTATGCTTAACTACAACTTCCCCGAAAAATAGTGCCAATAATTATCAAGAAGTTCAAATAAGACAATTAGGCAACTAAACAGTTAAGTACTACCTAATCATGCTTTTCTAACTACTACCAGGTAAAAATATCAAATAACAGCTAAAGACAGGAATATCACTCATTGAACATTTTAATTAAAGTGTGTGTTCAACAACCAGCGCATGTACACGCCCGTCACCTCGCGTACAAGGCATTTAGACTTTCACTATATCCTAGGGGTGAAAATTCCCCCACACGAGGTTAGACAAGCCACTTACCTCAACTCCGGTACCAAACCGCTAAGAAATAACTCTCTTTCCGCGAATGTCGGCCTCCACAGGTGTAGTATCTGATAAAAGTCAATAGAATCACATCAAAATAGGCCAATTGGGCAGTACCCAATCAAAATAACTCAAAATACACCAAAACCCACAAGTTGCCAAAACCCGACTTTCGGTACACTTATCGAAAGATCACGAAAGTTAAATATTCGGGTTCCTTATCTCAATACGAGTCTGTGCATATAACATTTATCGAAATCGGACTCCGTTTGCCCATTCAAATCAAAGGTTTTTCTAAAATTTAGGCATAGGGCTCAAACCCACCTTTAATCTCCCATTTTCAGTGAAATAATCACGGATTTCATGATAAACCAACAAAATAAGGTCAAGAAACTTACCCCCGATGATTTCCCGATGATATCCCAGTGTTTCCCATTCAATTCCCTCTCTTGGAGCTCAAAAATGGCGTTTTTTGCTTATGGGCGGCTGAAATATTCTGGACTTAAAGTCACTGCCAGACATTCTTACTCTATGCGATCGCATGAATACTGTTGCGATCACATAGAACAAATTTTGACCCTCGCCAAACTACTCTATGCGATCGCATAGTCCTCAATGCGATCGCAATGCTCAACAACAATATACCTATGCGATCGCATACCCTGCTCCACGATTTCATAGGACAAAAGCTGGACTTGGGACCCCTCTTCTCTATACACTATGCGATCGCATGGGACAGTACTCGGCCTCTTCGAAACTGTCACGATCCAAATTCGGTCATGATGGCGCCCAACAATCAAGCTAGGCCAGCCAGACCAACAATTTAATTATCACAAATACTAGTCCCAAATGGACAACCCAAGAAGAATATATGAGTTTAAGATCTCCAATAATAATAATAATGAACAAAAGTACTAACACTCCCAAAGATCCGGAGTCACAAGTCTAGAGCCTCTAACAAAACCAAACAGGAATAGAGATTACTGTGTAGAAGTACTCAAGTCTGAATACAAAATATAAAATAACGACTGCAAAGGAGAGGAGAAGCTAGGTTCTGCGAACGTAGGCAGCTATCTCAGCATCTCGATATGACACTGCAAACGCTGGGAATGCCTGTCTACTGCTCCTGAGTACCTGAGTCTGCACACAAAAGGTGCAGGGGAGTAGGGGTGAGTACTAAGTACTCAGTGAGTAATAAATATATACAAGTAGCTGAAAATAAGAAATCCACAGAATACCACATAATGAAGCTAAACTACGGTTCGATTCCTCCTACGAACTAGCATCAACAGCACAATACATCTACCACATAGTAATTCAACAAAATAAAGATGCAATGCAAAACATATAACCGCTACGGCGTGTAGCCCGATCCAATTTAACATCGACGGCGCTCAGTGGGGGTGTGTACAGACTCCGGAGGGGCTCCTACAGCCCAAGCGCAATACTGCTGCGGCGTGCAGCCCGATCCTCATATCAACCACTGCGACGTGCAACCCGATCCATTCTCTGTCCACAATAAGCAAATAAGTCACAAAACGGTTCATTTTTCTTAATTCCAGTTCATAATTTATGAAAAATACTTTAACTTTATTAAATTTGCAAAAGCCGGTGACTTAGCATTTTCAAAAGGTGATTTTAATTTCCAGGACTGAGATCAGTGATTTAAGCAAATATAGCTATCACATAAATATTGTCCTCTAAGGACGCTACAGGTCGGCACAAGGCCCTAAACAAGGCTTACCGCCCACAAGTATAACAAATACAGTGTATTTCCAACACTGTCAGCATATAACATATTATTCATTTCGGGGATGGACCAAGTCTCAATCCCCGGTCACAATCAATACCGCACCTGCCACGGTGTGCGAGCCACGCCCTACTAGCGTCACAATCTGCTAATCCGGGGTTTCGAACCCTCAGGCTACCATATACACAAACTACTCACCTCTATCCGGTCGTAGACTCGTCCGCGATGCCTTTTCCTTTGAATTTAGCTCCCTCGTGCGTAGAATCTAGTCAAATTACAATAATTATATCAAATACGGGTCAAAGAACAATAACCCATTTCAATTTACATGAAATTCACATAAATACACTAAGTTGGTAAAACCCGACCCCGGGTCCACTACTCGGAAAATTTCGAAATTAGTACCAACACGACACTCATCTCGCCACGAGTCCGTGCATATAAAATTTATCGAAATCGGAGTTCAAATGGCCTTCCAAATCCAAAAATCCCGTTTGCAATACTTAGGCCACAATTCTTCAAAATTACAACCCAATTTCATGAAGATTGATGTTAATACTACCATAAAATCATGTTTTTGAGTTAAGAATCTTACCTCCGATGAATACCCGATGACTTCTCAGTGATTTCCTCGAGTTTTCTTCTCTCTAGTGCTCAAAATTGTGTTTTGGGGGTGTAAACCCGTAAGCCCTCTGTTCTGTGATATAAATTCACTGCCAGAACATTTTGTTCTACGCGTTCGCGTGAGCTCCCACGCGTTCGCGATGAACAGCTCCCTTTTACCCTGCGCGAACGCGACGACTCCTATGTGTTCGCGATGCTTGACCCGGACTTACCCTACGCGAACGCGAACTACTCCACGCGTTCGCGATGAACAAGATTCCCAGTCGCCCAAAATCCTTCTACGCGTTCGTGATACACCTCCCGCGAACGCGAAGCACACTCCCGCGAACCTACGCGAACGCGACCCCAGGAACGCGATCGCGATGCTCAACACCCCTGGCCTACGCAAGCGCGACACCCCGACCGCGAACGCGATGCATTGATTCGCCTGACCTTCGCGAACGCGGCCCATGCCACGCGAACGCGAAGGCTTAAATGCCTGGACAGAACCTGCAGTTTTTCTGCAGATTTTTGCCAAGTCCAAATGCCCGGTTGATGGTCCGAAATCATCCCGAGGCCCCCGGGACCCCAACGAAAACCACCCACGTACTCCAAAACATGATACGGACTTGTTCAAACCATAAAAACACCATATTAAACATCAAAATCACCATTTACTCACGAATTCATGCCTAAGTTTCTTCAAAACTTTCAAAACTAACATTCAAACCAAAACCCGATCAAACGATGTCCGAATGACCTGAAAAAATCACATAGCGAAGCTACATAAACAGAAAATTCCATTCCGACCCCCGGATCAAAATATCACCTACCATCCGGTTTTCGCCAAAATTCAACCTTCGCCAATTCAAGCCTAAAACTACACCGGACCTCCGAATTCAATTCTGATTGTTCTCCTAACTCATAATTGATCCCCCGGAACTAGTCGAATCATCAGAATCCAGTTCCAAGCAATCTAACTCAATAGTCAACTCTTGGTTGACTTCCCATATTCAAGCTTCCTTCAAACATGCTATTTGTTTCATTTTCAATCCAAATCACTCCTAACTCACCCGATATACTCTAATACTGATATAAAAGCATAAGATATGTAATTGCAAGGTAACGGGGTGGTAATTCCCATAACGACGGGCCGGGTCATTACATTCTCCCCAACTTAAACAAACGCTCGTCCGCGAGCGGGTTAAGAAACATACCTGGAGCATCAAACAAGTGTGGATATCTGCTCCGCATTTCCTGCTCGGTCTCCCAAGTTGCTTCCTCCACGGGACGACCTCTCCGCTGCACTTTCACTGAAGCTATATCCTTGGATCTCAGCTTACGAACCTGTCGACCCAAAATGGCTACTGGTTCCACATCATAAGTCAAGTCTTCATCTAGCTGTATTGTGCTGAAGTCCAACACATGAGACGGGTCTCCGACATACTTCCGGAGCATAGATACATGGAATACCGGGTGAACTCCCGACAAACTGGGTGGCAAAGCAAGCATATAGGCCACCTCCCCAACTATCCTAAGCACCTCAAAAGGTCCAATAAACCTTCGGCTCAACTTCCATTTCTTTCCAAACCTCATAACACCCTTCATAGGCGAAACCTTCAGCAACACCTTCTCACCTCTTGAATAAGACACATCTCGGACCTTCCGGTCTGCATAACTCTTCTGACGCGACTGAGCTGTGCGAAGTCTCTCCTGAATCACCTTCACCTTGTCTAAGGCATCTTGGACTAACTCTGTCCCCAACAACCTAGCCTCGCCGGGCTCGAACCAACCAACTGGAGACCTACACCGTCTCCCATATAAAGCTTCATACGGTGCCATCTGAATGCTGGACTGATAGCTATTATTATAAGCAAACTCCGCAAGAGGCAAATAATCAGCCCATGAACCACCAAAATCAATGACACAAGCACGAAACATGTCCTCCAATATCTGAATAGTACGCTCAGACTGTCCATCCGTCTGTGGATGAAATGCTGTGCTCAGCTCTACCTGTGAACCCAACTCTTACTGAAATGTCCTCCAGAACTGAGAAGTGAACTTGGTACCTCTGCCTGATATAATAAAAATGGGAACTCCATGCAATCTCACTATCTCACGGATGAATATCTCTGCCAACCGCTCTGAGGAATAAGTAGTACACACAGGAATGAAGTGAGCTGACTTGGTCAGCCTGTCACAATCACCTAAGCTGAATCAAACTTCCTCGCTGTCTGAGGGAAACAGTAACAAAGTCCATAGTAATCCTTTCCCACTTCCGCTCGGGAATATCAATACGCTGAAACACGCCACCGGGCCTCTGATGCTCATACTTGACCTGCTGACAGTTGAGGCACCGTGTTACATATCTAACAATGTCCATCTTCATCTTTCTCCACCAGTAATGCTGCTTCACATCCTGATACATTTTCGCGGCTCCTGGATGGAATAGAATACCGCGAGCTGTGGGCCTCCTCCAATATCAACTCACGAAGGCCATCAACATTGGGCACGCATATCCGGCCCTGCATCCGCAATACACCATCATTACCAATAGTGACATCTCTGGCATCATCATGCTGAACTCTGTCCTTAAGGACAAGTAAATGTGGATCATCATACTGGCGCTCTCGAATACGATCATTTAAAGAAGAACGAGCTACTACACAAGCCATCACCCGACTGGGCTCAGAAATATCCAGCCTTACCATCTGATTAGCTAACGCCTGAACATCAACTGCTAGGGGTCTCTCCCCAACTGGAATATACGCCAAACTGCCCATACTAATAGCCTTCCGGCTCAATGCATCAACCACTACATTGGCTTTCTCGGGATGGTACAAGATAGTAATATCATAGTCTTTAAGCAACTCAAGCCATCTCCACTGCCTCAAATTTAGATCTTTCTGCTTAAACAAATGCTGAAGGTTGCGGTGGTCCGTATATACATCACAAGATACACCATATAGGTAATGCCTCCAAATCTTCGAGGCATGAACAATAGCAGCTAACTCCAAATCATGAACGGGGTAGTTCTTCTCGTGGGGCTTTAGGTGACGAGAAGCATATGCGATAACTCTACCCTCTGCATCGACACACAGCCGAGTCCAACTCAGAAGCATCACGATACACCGTATATGACCACGAAGGCGATGGTAACACAAGTATTGGAGCGGTGGTCAAAGCCTCGTTGAGCTTCTGGAAGCTCTCCTCGCATTCATCAGACCACGCAAATGGCGCATTCTTCTGTGTCGGCTTAGTCAACGGTGAAGCAATAGATGAGAAACAACTGAACAAACCAGCGATAATAGCACTGCCAAGCCGATAAAACTCAGAATCTGCGTAGGCGAGGAAGGTGCGAGCCAGTCTGCGCTCTGCCTCGGCCTACGTGGATCAACCGGAATACCATCGTCTGGACACTACATGTCCTAGAAAACCGACGGTATCAAGCCGAACTCACACTTAGTGAATTTTGCATAGAGCTTCTCTTCTCTCAATCTCCTGCAATACCACCCTCAAATGTTGTGCATGCTCCTCCTGGCTGCGTGAATATACGAGAATATCATCAATAAACACAATCACAAAAGAATCAAGGTACGGCCGAAATATACTTATTCATCAAGTGCATGAATGCTACTTGGGCATTAGTCGACCCGAAAGACATCGCCGGGAACTCGTAGTGCCCATATCGCGTCACGAGCAGCTGTCTTCATAATATCAGAGTCCACGATCTTCAACTGATGATAGCCGATCGAAGATCAATCTTAGAAAATACACTAGCTCCCTGTAGCTGATCAAATAGGTCCTCGATACGAGGCAATGGGTACTTATTCTTCACTGTTACCTTGTTCAGCTGCCCGTAATCAATGCACATTCTCATTGTGCCATCTTTCTTCTTCACGAACAACACGGGTGCACCCCAAGGTGACACACTCGGACGAATGAAACCCTTATCTAAGAGTTCCTGAAGCTGTCCTTTCAATTCTTTTAACTCTGCTGGTGTCATGCGATAGGGAGGAATAGAAATGGGCTGAGTGCCGGCACCAAGTCAATACCAAAGTCAATATCTCTGTCAGGCGGCATGCCTGGTAGGTCTGCTGGAAATACATCCGGAAACTCCCTCACAATGGGGACCGAATCAAGACTGGATGTCTCGGCCTCAACATTTCTAATGAAGGCCAAATAAGATAAACAACCCTTGCCAATCATTCGTTGGGCCTTTATATAAGAAATCCCCCTGTCGGACACATAATCATTCAAGCCACGCCACTCGATCCTCGGATTTCCTGGAATAGCTAGTGTGACTGTCTTGGCATGACAGTCCAGAATCGCATGGTAAGGAGATAGCCAAACCATGCCTAGAATTACATTGAAATCTACCATGCCCAGTAGTAATAAGTCAACTCAGGTCTCCAGACCCCCAATAGTAATAATACAGGATCGATATACCTGATCCACAACAACAGTATCCCCTATTGGGGTAGACACATGTACGGGCAAAGCAAGAATACCACGGGTCATACCCAGATGATATGCAAAATAAGTAGAGACATAAGAATAGGTGGATCGGGGATCGAATAAGACAGAAGCATCCCTGTGGCAGACTGAGATAATACCTGAAATGACCGCATCTGAAGCACTAGCATCCTTGCTATCCGGAAGAGCATAGAAACGAACCTGGCCTCCACCAGTACGATCCTCACCCCTAGGGCGACCTCTGGATACCTGGCCACCAGTCCTAGCCGACTGTGCTGGCGCCGAAGAAACAGGAGTAGAAGACGAGGGTTGATCCCTCTGCTGAGACCGCTTACGAAGCCACTGAGGACACTCTCTCCTGATATGGCCCAAGTCACCGCACTCAAAACAACGGCCCGAAGATGGAAGAAGGGGATGCTGAGGACCCCTCGCTGCAGATGAATCCTGCGTTGAGGAAGCAGGAGCAGAGCTCTGAGCTGGAAGAGCACTCAATGCAGGCTGACTCTGTTGACGGCCCTGCTGACCCTGATAACCCTGATGGCTCTGACGACCACGATCTGATGAAACCCTACTGGACTCTGCACGTCCAGACTGTTGAGACCTGAAAGAACGACCCCTGCTATGCTGAGGTTGGCCCCTAGACGGAGCACCACTGTAGGTGCCAGTACCACGAGGCCTCTTAGCCTCTCTCTCCTCCCGCTCTCTGCGGCGATCTGTCTCAATATGGCGGGTAGCATCAACCACCTCCTCGAAGGTAACTACCGAAGCTCTCTCCCTGGTCATCAATATGCGGATGGGATAAATAAGGCCATCAATAAATCTCCGGATCCTCTCTCTGTCCGTATGAACCATCCACATGGCATGACGGGCCAGCTGTGTGAATCTCATCTCGTACTGAGTAACCGTCATGTCTCCCTGCTTCATCCACTCAAACTGACGACGCAACTCCTCTCTCTGAGACTGAGGCACATACTTCTCCAAAAATATCGTGGAGAACTGCCGCCAAGTGAGGGGCACTGCCCGAGCGGGCCTACGCCTCTCGAAATCCTCCCGCCGCTGAAATGCTCACTGTAGGCGAAAAGTGGTGAATGAAACACCAGCTGGACTCTAGAATACCCGCGGTGCTAAGCATGCGCTGACATCTGTCAAGTAAACCACGAGGCGTCCTCACCCTCGGCACCACTGAATGTCGGAGGCTGTAGCCTCGCAAGTCTCTCCAAACGACGCTGCTCGTCGTCGGGCATAGGCTGAACCATATGAGCTGAGGCTGGTGCAACGGGTGCAGCCAGCTTACCGGCTTGGGTGTGTGAGCCACGGGGGTGCGATTCCTCCCCGCTACCGTGAAGAAGATGCTTGCGGCGATGGCTGCAACTACTGAGCCAAGCACTGTGCACTGCGATAAGATCTAAGCCAAGGTCTCACGAAGACCGGTATCGCGATGGGCCGCTGCCGGTCACCGAACCTAAGTTGCTGGGAGCGTCTGCCGTTGGAATGCGGTCCTAAGCTTGGGCCCTTGGTGTGGGAATCGACCACGAGTACGAGTCGGTGGTGGGTCGGCGAGTGCGCTGCCTGCTGCCCTACCTCTACCACGACCACGGCCTCTAGGTGCCGATGGTGGTCGTCCGCCACGTCCGGCTAGCACGTGTTCTCGCCATCTGCGAGAGAATAGAATATGAAAAAATTTAATTTCATGATAACACAAATCGCACGATATGAATCCAAGAAAATGAGGTTTTTCCTAAAGTTTATGTAGCCCTCCGAGGATAGATACGGACGTCTACGTACCGATCCGCGAAAGCCTACTAAACCGGCTCATGACTCGCGAGTCCTAATAACCTAGAGCTCCGATACCAACTTGTCACGACCCAAATCCGGTCGTGATGGCGCCTAACAATCAAGCTAGGCCAGCCAGACCAACAATTCAATTATCACAATGATACCAGTCCCAAATGGACAACCCGAGAAGAATATATGAGTTTAAGAACTCCAATAATAATAATAATGAACAAAAGAACTGGCACTCCCAAAGATCCGGAGTCACAAGTCTAGAGCCTCTAACAAAACCCAATAGGAATAGAGAGTACTATATAGAAATACTCAATTCAAGTTGAAAGGTAGATAAATGTAACGGCCTGAGCCGTCGTTACGGGAGTTACCACCCCATTTTCCCCATTTTATGTGTGATGACCCGGCCCGTCATCATGTGAGTTATCACCCCGTTACCCCGTTATATGCTTGTTGATGTTGTAATATGCATGTTGGGTGAGTTTGAGTCAATACGGGTTGAGTTTGATTGAAATTGAGATAGAAAGTCTCTTAGAAGAAGGAATAGTTGGGAAAAGTCAACTGGATGTTGACTATTTAGTTAGAGGGCTCAGAATCGGATTTTGATGATTCGGTTAGTTCCGGGAGGTGATTTGTGACTTAGGGGAACAATCGGAATTGAATTTGGAGGTCCGGTGTAGAAATAGGCTTGAATTGGCTAAGGTTGAATTTTGGCGAAATCCGGACGGTAGGTGAGATTTTGATCCGGGAGTCGGAATGGAATTCCGACAGTTGCAGTAGCTCCGTTAGGTGATTTTGGATGTGCCTGCAAAATTTCAGGTCATTCGGAGGTCGTTTGGTCGGGTTTTTGATCGAATAAGAATTTTGAAAGTTATAGTTAAACTTAAGCTTGAATTTGCTGAAAACAGACGATTTTGATGTTAAATATAGTGATTTAATGATTTGAGCAAGTTGGAATGAGGTAATAGATCATATATGTATATTTGGTTGAGGTCTCGGGGGTCTCGGGTGTGTTTCGGATGTCCAACGGGTCATTTTTGGAAGATTTTTGGAGTTTTGAGCGTAAATGTAATGATCCAAAGGTCTATTTTTAGTTCTAGAGATCCAAATTTAACTTCGAGACTTCGAGAATTTAAATCATGAATTATAGGACTGATCTGGAAATTTTGGTTTAATTTCATCAAGTCGCGATTGGGTTTTTGACGCGATATGTGAGTTAATTGTTTAACGAGCGAAATTGGTATTGAACTAAGTAAATGAGCTCCAAATTCAGTTTTGTTTGAACCACTAGATCCGTATCAAAATTACGGAGCCATAGAAAAAAGAATCGTCTAATTTCGAGTTCGTATGATGGAGTTAGAGCCATTTTAGTAAAACATGACTATGCTGCAATTTAGATAAAAAGCTGCAGCAATGAACAGTACCCGTGAATAGTACCCCGTAAATAGTACCCCGTGAATAGTACCCCGTGAACAGTACCTTGTGAACAGTAACACGGGTGAACAGTATTTTGTTAAAAATTCTGGACAGAAGGCTTTTAATTGCATTTCATCCGCGACTCATTAATTGAAAACCTCCATTGTTGAGTCTTGGAGAGCAAAAGTGAAGGGAAATTGTTGGGATTTCACCGGGTTATCATCGGAGGTAAGTTTTATGGTTCAAATATGTGTTTTTATCTTAGAATCCTTCTCTATTTCACTGAAATTGGAAGAATTAATGGGGGATTTTAGCCATAGGCCTAAATTATGGAAAATCAATGATTTGAATGGGCAAACGGAGTCCGATTTTGGTAAATTTTATATGCATAGACTCGTGTTGGGACAAGGATTCCGAATATGTGACTTTTGTAATTTTTTTAGAAGCGTACCAAAAGTTGGGTTTTGACAACTTTGTGGGTTTTGATGCAATTTGGATTATTTCAAATGGGTTACGTGAATTTAGCATATATTGATATATTATCATTGATTTTTAGCAGATTTAGCAACCGAGGAGATTGATTAGCGAGGAAAGCGCAAGGCGGACCGAGGCTTCTACCGGTTCGAGGTGAGTGGTAGTAGTAAACAATGTACTGAGGGTTTGAAACCCCGTACTAGCACTTCACAGTGCTATATTGAGATGAGACACGCGTTCTCTGACAGGCGTAGTGACATTATGATTAAGGGTTCGGACTTGGTCCTTCCCGGATAATAGAATATTGTGTTGTATGACTGTTACTGAGATTATAACTGTACAATAGGGCTAAAAGCCATGTTTGGGGCCTTGTGCCGATCTGTAGAGCATTAGGGAACCTATAGAGCTAGGTGACCCTTATATCGTGTTGGAAACATACACTCAGTCGTAGCTCTAGTTGTATAGCATAATATGAGCCCGTACTAGATGTGTACATTGAGAGAGATTATCTAAGGTGGAATTCCCTGTTCTAGCTGAGTGGGCCTGAAAGGCCAAGTCTATACCGATTGAGATGAGATAGGGTAAAGGACCCATTATGAGATGTTATATTGGGCCTGAAAGGCCAAGTCTATATTGACTGAGACAGGGTCAAGGACCCACTGTGATATATTGTATTGGGCCTGAGAGGCCAAGTATATACTGATTGGAATAGGGTCGAGGACCCATTATGAGGTATTATATATATATACCTATATTGGATCGGGTTGCACGCCGCAGCAGTATATATTATGGGATCGGGCTGCACGCCGCAGCGGTATAGAGATATATACATATATATATTGGATCGGACTGCACGCCGCAGTAATATTTGTGTGGATCGTGCTGCACGCCGCGGTATTATAGTGCTTGGGCCTAGGGAGCCCCTCGAAGTCCTGTATACACCCCCGGTGAGCGCCGTCGACATTAAATGGAGCGGGGCTACGCGCGCGGCGGTATATGTATTGGAGCGGGGCTGCGCGCCGCGGCGTGTATATGTATTGGAGCGGACTGCGCGCCGCGGCGTTATACTTATTCATATTCATATATATACTAAAATATTTATATGTTATAGACGGATGTATATGTCTCCATATATTGTGATGGTTGTATACCGTAGTGGTACGAGCGAGGATGTGGTCGGTGTGGGACCTAGATGAGATAGATGTGGATGGAGATCAGAGTACTCATTATAGTGATGACTAACTTGTGGGGGTTGCCTTAGAACTATTTAGTGATAGTACGGGAGTTCTTATTTTCGGTTATTGTTTATTATTATTACTCATTGAGTTGAAATATACTCATCCACTCCACTTGCACTTTTTGTGCGAGATATACGGAGTTCGGGAGGGCGGTTGAGCTATCGCAAGCGCTTTATTATCCCCATTACGTGGAGACTTCGAGGTAGGCGCCAACGTCGCAGTACCCGACCTCTTTCTTTTTATCATTTTGTTGTCTCCGTTCCTGGTTAGACTTCATTTTGTAGCGAGATCTCATTTGTAGAGGCTCGGACTTGTGACACCGTGATTTGGTTGGGACTGTGTTCTTGTATTTCGGTTCTACACTTCTTGATTTGTTATGAAAACAGGGCTAATCACGCCGATTAATCGGTATTAATTATACTTGGCTGGTTTAATTGGATAAGACGGTCGGGCTTGCCTAACAATGTGTTGGGCGCCATCACGACCGGGGTTTGGGGTCGTGACAAGTTGGTATCAAAGCCTAGGTTAACAGGTCTCGCGAGGCATGAGCCGGTTTAGTAGAGTCTTGTGGATCGGTACGGGGACACCTGTACTTATCCTCGGGAGGCTGCAAACCTTTAGGAAAGTTTCAAATTCTTGGAATTCTCATCGTGCGTGTTTTATTCGGCTTGAGATGTAATTCTTGAAATTTCTCCTGCAGATTGATACGCGCACTCGAGTGCTTAGTGATAAATTTGCCTTGACGGCTTGTGATTCCCCAATCGAGGGACGAGATATAATCTTTGTGAATTCATGTTGGGCCTGTCTGGAGGACTTGAGGCCGGATCCTTGTCTATGGCTTGTGCATCGAGGTGCTAACTTTGCGAGCCGGTATTATGAAATTCATGCGATCAATATTGATCTTAATCGTGAAAATGGCAGTTTGATAACGGGTGAGCTGCAAGGTATTCAATCCTTATATCTGTTACGTAGCACTAGCTATGGGCATGGTGAGTATGTTCATGTTCCTTAGCGGAAAGGTAAAGTGCATTAAGTGTGGTAGTATGAGTTCAGACGCAAGAAAACCAAATTGGTTGTACTAGGTGTATCATGGTGAAAGGTATATGTGTTATGATTTGAGCAGGTGCAGCGCATGTTCATGTACTAATGCTGATGATATAATTCGTGTAGTATTGAGATTTATGTTGTTGAAATACATTGTGACGTCTTGTTGAGTTGTGGGTGTATTGTTAGAATGGTTTGGTGATTCTCTGCCAGGTGGATAGGCCAATTTACAAAGGAAACTCTGCCGAAATTTTTGAAAAATTTGGGACTTAGAAAAGATGTTGTGGCCTAAGGAATGGGCTTAGCTGTTGCGTGTGAATGAATACGAGAATTGCAAAAGAGTTAAGATTTCCGATGATTCGAGTCTCAGCCAAAGTTTGTAAATAGCTCGAGTTTAATCTCACTGTAACATTGGAGCATCAATTGAGTAAGAATGCTATGAGTGGCTAAAAGTGCTTTGATGTATGGCTCAGAGCCAAGTTGGGGAGGTTGTTATTGACTAACTGATTGCACTATTGTGTGCTATGATGGTTCTGTCCCCAAGCATGTTGGGAAAAATTCCGACGAAGGTTATGGTGCTTCGTAGATGTGAGAAAATACTAGGAGGTTTTGAGTGGCTATTGCTAAAGAATGTTTGATGTATAGAAAAGAAAGATAGTTAATTGTATCCGTATGTAATCATGTTCTGCGGTGTCAGAGTTCTAGTAAGGCCCGAGTGGTTCTGTTTAATAAGGCAGTTGAATTATAACTGGTTAATGGTGAATGACGCCCGAGAATAGCCTTGCGGTGTTCAAGATTTACGCTTGCAACAATCAGGTGCCTTAAGATTGTGTACGTGGCTAAAGACCATGGTTTCGTTAGAAGAAATCAAGACTTTTGTTATGTTATGGGGATGATGAGATTCTTTGTATCCGTATTGAAAGGTAATGATAACAAATTCAAATTGCAGGAAGTTCTTCAAAACAAAGTATAGTAGAATGTGGTATTTCTGGGAAACAATTGAGAGAGTATTCAGTGGCCTTATGGGTCTTAGACCGTATGGTCTTATGTACGAGTCTTATGTGGTAACATGGGTTGAGGCATTGTGGTGCTGCAGTAAAGACTAGTATTAAATTAAAGATGAATCAGAAAGGAAATTGGGTAAATGGATCAACTTGTTATTAAACTGAAACGGTATGATAAGGAATATGATTAATTCCTGGTATATGTTTGAAGTAATGAGTCTCGCCGATATTGTGCAATAAAGCTTTTGAGTATTGGCAGATGTGTAACTCGGTATGGGTATAAGGACTCAGTTCTGGCAATTTAACTTATGCAATATAATTGGGAGAAAGGGTTTGTGATGTGTTTTACCGTGGTTTGAAAAGGAGTGTATTTCCTGTTGGTATGTAAAGCTTGGAATGTGTAATGAGTTTTCTCTATATGGGATCATGAAAGTCCTTGACTAGTTGGGTGCGCTGATATTTGCGGCGTAGGGAAAGGGATATGAATTTTCCCTGTTGTCTTAGTGTGGTATGGTATATGCGATGTGTTATGGAAAGTTGATAATGACATGTTCAAGTTTTGAGATCAATTCACATTATATGGGGAGTCATTAAAATCCTCAAGCAGCGTGGCAGCTGCAGATAATCTGAGAATCAATCTTCCTGATGATTTAGGAGAATGGTATTGCTATACTAGTATTTCGGCAGAGTCTATGGTCAAAAAGGGGCCAGGTAAAATAAACTGATAATATCTAGCGGTATGGTGGTATACTCCCGTTGGATCGACTGTAATAATTGAGTCGTTGATGACATAGTGAAATTTATGAATGGCTTTCGTGGTATGAATGGACGCTTGAGGTGCGTTATGTAATCGTACGGTGAAGTATCGAATCAGGCATAGTGATCCCTGTGTTATGTATGTGTTGGAGACTAGAAGTTCTCGTAACCCACCTACGCAGCGGTGGTATATCGTGTGTATCGGCACAGTGTAGCGGTTATCGGAAATTGGAAGCTCTAGTGGCTATCTCGTTACTTGATATGGTGAATTTGAATAATGATATACGATTGCTGACTGGTTGTCATAAGCTAGGTTGTCCAGACTAATGTGATATGGACTATGTTAGAAACATGTCACAAACTGCATGGTAGAGCGCATCAGATCATGCTCCAGCAGGGTGGATGTACCCTAGAGCCAGCTGACGGTTGGTAGGTATTGCTTTGCCAGTTGGGCCTTCGTGGCGGATGTCAGTGTAGAGGTATCTACCATTGATTCAGTTTCGGTATTGAGGAACTTTGTCGGATGAGTTTCATGTGACCGAGCTCGAGGCTATATATACATGTTTGTTGCAATGAGCAACTTGAGTCGATGTGCATTTCCTTTTTCTAGATTTATGCGTGGATCGGGTGGCACGCCGCCACATGTATAGTATCTGGATCGGGTGGCACGCCGCCACATGTATGGTATCTGGATCGGGTGGCACGCCGCCACAAGTATGCTATTGGAACGGGTTGCGCACCGCAACAGCGTGATGTGGGAAATATAGCTTCCTATATGTACCTTGTACACAATACTTCCTCTCTTCCGAGGAATAGTCCGTATTGGGTATCGCTCGGGGAATAGCACATCGGTTGTGTCCATTCAGGATTTGATAGCATATACTAAATGTATCACCGCGTGTGATTGATTGCTTGATTTCAGACCTAAATATGTGTATGGATGACCGTTTTGAGCATTGCGACTTGAGGTGCTCCATGAGAAATAGTGTTTGGATAGAATCATGAGTTGAGGCAAGGCCACGTGATGTTATGACCTTTCGAGGAGGATTCAGGTACTCTAATTCTATGATGTGAGACGAGATCTCAGTTATGTGTTGTGATGGTATTGAAGAATTTGAATTATGGCTCTTTGTGCGAGTCGGTTGTCATGATTCGAGTGTGTTCAGATCCTTCTTATTGGAGCCTGTGTTGTGCTCGTTGTGGCCTAGGCCGATGCTGAGGTGTCATGTCACCAGTGCGGTGTGTCATAATCGAAATGATCATTCGAGTCATTAATGAGAGCGATCATATATGATTTCAGCTCGTTAGAAAGGTAATATCGAGGTTTGGCTCCGAAACTTATTGTGGTATCAGTTTTAAAAGGGAAATAGATTCACGAATGGTTGACCCGAGAGATGGGTTCGGTATATCGCGTGCTTCAGTTGCCGTGGGCAGGATATGAAGGTGTTGGAATAAGACTCTATCTAATGAGAAAGGTTCTTTCTGCTAGTATTTGGTTATTGTGGCCAGTTGTCGTGATTAGAGACTATCGTATCGAGTGATCGGGTTGTTTGATACATCATGTGATCTCACCCGGAGCGGTGAGTTGGCTATTACAGTTGGATCGTGTGTACTCTGAGTATAGATGTGGGATTCAGGCTGGTATATGATTTCGGAAAGTGCAATGTGGTTTATGGTTCAGTTAGACTGTGGAAATTCAGCTATACTATGTTATCGGACTTATGAAAGATAGGGTGAAGTGGTATCGCCCCGAATATATGCTTGGTAAGGTCATTCGGCTATTGGGTCACTTCCAGTAGACCTCTTGGTCCGCTCGAGGACGAGCGTTTGCTTAAGTTGGGGAGAATGTGATGACCCGGCCCGTCATCATGTGAGTTATCACCTCGTTACCCCCGTTATATGCTTGTTGATGTTGTAATATGCATGTTGGGTGAGTTTGAGTCAATCCGGGTTGAGTTTGATTGAAATTGAGATAGAAAGTCTCTTAGAAGAAGGAATAGTTGGGAAAAGTCAGCTGGACGTTGACTATTTAGTTAGAGGACTCGGAATCGGATTCGGTTGATTCGGTTAGTTCTGGGAGGTGATTTGTGACTTAGGGGAACAATCGGAATTGAATTTGGAGGTCCGGTGTAGAAATAGGCTTGAATTGGCTAAGGTTGAATTTTGGCGAAATCCGGACGGTAGGTGAGATTTTGATCCGGGAGTCGGAATGGAATTCCGACAGTTTCAGTAGCTCCGTTAGGTGATTTTGGATGTGCCTGCAAAATTTCAGGTCATTCGGAGGTCGTTTGGTCGGGTTTTTGATCGAATAAGAATTTTGAAAGTTATAGTTAAACTTAAGCTTGAATTTGCTGAAAACGGACGATTTTGATGTTAACTATAGTGATTTAATGATTCGAGAAAGTTGGAATGAGGTAATAGATCATATCTGTATATTTGGTTGAGGTCTCGGGGGACTCGGGTGTGTTTCGGATGTCCAACGGGTCATTTTTGGAAGATTTTTGCAGTTTTGAGCGTAAATGTAATGATCCAAAGGTCTATTTTTAGTTCTAGAGATCAAAATTTAACTTCGAGACTTCGAGAATTTAAATCATGAATTATAGGACTGATCTGGAAATTTTGGTTTAATTTCATCAAGTCGCGATTGGGTTTTTGACGCGATATGTGAGTTAATTGTTTAACGAGCGAAATTGGTATTGAACTAAGCAAATGAGCTCCAAATTCGGTTTTGTTTGAACCACTAGATCCGTATCAAAATTACGGAGCCATAGGAAAAAGAATCGTCTAATTTCGAGTTCGTATGATGGAGTTAGAGCCATTTTAGTAAAACATGATTGTGCTGCAATTTAGATAAAAAGCTGCTGCAATGAACAGTACCCGTGAACAGTGATTTCCGAAAAATTCAGTAAGTTGAGAACAGTAACACGGGTGAACAGTAACACGGGTGAACAGTATTTTGTTAAAAATTCTGGACAAAAGGCTTTTAATTGCATTTCATCCGCGACTCATTAATTGAAAACCTCCATTGTTGAGTCTTGGAGAGCAAAAGTGAAGGGAAATTGCTGGGATTTCACTGGGTTATCATCGGAGGTAAGTTTTATGGTTCAAATATGTGTTTTTATCTTAGAATCCTTCTCTATTTCACTGAAATTGGAAGAATTAATGGGGGATTAGCTATAGAGGTTATTGAAGATTTGTCATATGAAGAAGTTCCAGGTTGCCATTCTTGATAGGCAAGTCCGTAAGTTGAGAAATAAGGAAGTTGCCTCTGTTAAAGTATTGTGGCGAAGTCAACAAGTTGAGGAGGCCACATGGGAAGCGAAAAAAGAGATGAAGGAAAAGTACCCCCATTTGTTTGATCAAGCCTAGAAGAAATTAGGTGACCCTTCTACTCCTAGTAATTACCATCTTGTCCAAGTTGTTTCCCTCTTACTATTAGTAAAGTCTCCTTTATTTTGTAATGAGTTAAATGTGTTGTTACCTTGGGTCACTTGAACCTTTCTTGATAAATGAAAGCCTTATAAAGATTTACGTGTTAAATAAACAACTAATAGTAAGTGTAGATTGGTAATGGTTTGTTGAGTGTACATGGTGTGTTAATATGGTTAAATAAGGTAAGAACTCATTCAAGTGACTAGTTTATGTGCAATTGTAACAATGTGATAGGATATGTGCATTCGTTGAGGTAAGAAAGTGTATACAAGTTGTGGAAAGTGTTGTATTTGTGTATTGTTGTTTGGTAATGTGTTTCAGGGGCCCTCTGATAGGTGGATATGTCCATAATACAAAGGAAACTCTGGCGAAATTTTTCTAAAATATAAAGAGTTAGTTAAAATTTTGAGAGTTTGCATATCATGTCTTTCAAAACCAACTCATTTTCAAAATCCTCATTCAAGGACGAATGATCTTAAGGGGGGGAGGATGTAAGGCCCCGTAAAAATTTTGTGCATGAAACCTAGTAGCTGTGGTGCCATGGTTTGAATAATGTGTTAGGAATGTAAAGAGTCAATTTTTCCAGAAAAGTGTCGATTCTGCGGTTAGGAATGCGACCGCAGATCTGCTATGCGGACCGCATTCTTGCCGCATAGCTTAACAGAAGGTTTGCAAAATTTGGTGTTGAGAATGCGGTCGATATGCGATCGCAGAATGGATCTGCGGACCGCAGATCTACCGCATAAATTCTCGAATGATTTTTGAGTGTCAAATCTGCGGTGCACTATGCGACCGCAGATCAAAAATGCGAACCGCATTTTGGTCGCATTCCGTAACAGAACTTGTGTTAATTTTGAGGCAATTCCGCGGTCACTATCCGGACCGCATGTTGATTCTGCAATCGCAGATTCGACCGCAGAATTGACCCGGCCCAGATTTTTGTAAAATTTTGACCCGACCTCTTCTTTAATATAACGCCTTTCTTCTTCATTTTATCATATCATCTTACCAAAATTAGAGAGAGAAGAGAGGGGTTTTAGAGAGAGAAGTCTTTCATCTTCAAAGATTGTTCCAAACATCTAGTCCAAAGGATTCTAGGGCAAGGATTCAACTTCCCCAAATCATTTCAAGGTAAAAACCCTAGCAATTTTCTCTAATTTTCAGTTTTAAAATGTGTAAGGAGAGGGGTGCATATAATAGCTTTTGAAAATGGAATTTTACACTCATGCATGGTTATTTGAACTTGATTTTTAGTAAAAAGAAGTGAATAGAAGTAAGAGTCTTCAAGAACAAGGTCGGAAAAGAGTAGGATATCTTGGGTAAGCATAAAGTAGGAGGTTAAAGGAAGAAAATTCGACACCAGGTATGTATGGCTAATTTTGATTCTTGTGAAATCGCCAATATGTGTGAAATTTGTTTGGCTTGTGTTAATTTGACAAATTGTGTGAAATTCTTGATGTTGTTGTTAGATGCTCAAATTGCTGTTGAACTATGACTGATGTAAAATGGGATATAAATCGCAAGATAAATGAGAGTTGAATTTGGTAAAGAATTGTGAACAATGGCTATGATGGCATGTATGGTACCTTGTGGAAAAGAAACGAAACACTTGAGGTATGGTAAGTTGTTGAACATAATAGTATGAACATTCTCGATTTTGGAACACTTGTAACTTGGTTGTGATATTGGCTTGAGAAGTAATTGAGAACATGATCCAATGTGTAAGTTTCTTATTTGAACTTGTTGTAATTCTGTGTAGTACCTTATCTGCTGTTTGTGATTGTTGTGTTTGAAAACTGTACGGTGGGATTGGGTTGCGCACCGCAACATGAAGAAATAAGGTGTGGGTTGGGGTGATAAGGGTGGCCGAGGTAATAAGAGTGGACGAGTTAATAAGGGTGGACGAGGTAATAAGGATGGAAAGCGATCGAAATCGCAAATGAAATTGATACAAAATCATTGATATGAAATTGTGAAAAGAGACAGTAGGAGAGTTTGCAACCTGGGGGGCACTGATTGCCCCTATGTTTGACTACTTGCAATTTATGTGGTTGATTGGTTGTCGTTCTATTTGTTGACCTTAAACATGCTTGTGTTGAGGCTTATCTGAAATGAGTAAAAGGTTGGAAACATGGTTAGTTAGCTTAATTGATTTCTTGATGTAATCTATTGGCTGTCTTAACATTGTGATTCTTGTTTAACGGCTTAAGTTTACTTGGGACAAAGTTTGTCCATACATATCAGTACAATTCAAGTGTACTGACGTCCCTTTTTCCGGGGACGCTACATTCATGTTATGATTGTAGGTGGATCAGTAGCAGGCACTTCAGCTCATCGGCAGTAGTATCCTTCTCCTTCCACTGCTAGTTTTGGTGAGCCCCTTTCTTCCTCGGGGCCCTGTGTGGTTCATGCCACTTTTGTTTAGATTCCATTTTGGTTTTGCAAGGTATAGCCGGAGCCTTGTTACCGGCAAGTATTGTATTCCCTTTTGTGTCCTAGAGGCTCTGTAGACATGTAAACTGTGGGATTCCAGTCTTATGTATATATTATGTTATGTCGGGCGTTGTAAAAACTGCAAACTTGATAATGAATCACCCGTATGGTTTTGTTGTTTATTGTGAAATCATTTATGGTTAGTAAGATATTTCGTTAATGAGAAACAATCAACACAGGGGTAACGCGTGGGAATGAAAGGCACCCAGGTCCGCTTGACTGGGGCTACCCGGTCAGGCACCGGTCATGTCCCTCGATTCGGGGCATGACAGGTCTGATGTATATAGATATATGTATGTATATATCTATAATGCGGCGGCGTGTAGCCCGCTGCGATGTGTATATAGGTATAAGTAAAATGCTGTGGCATGGAGCCCGCTCCAATACATATACCGCTGCGGCGTGTAGCACGCTCCATTTAACGTCGACGGCGCTCACTGGGGGTGTATACAGACTTCGGAAGGGCTCCCTCGGCCCAAGCGCTATGATACTGCGGCATGCAGCCCAATCCACACATATATTACTACGACGTGCAATCCGATCTAATATATATATATATATATATATATATATATATATATATATATATATATATATATATATATATATATATATATACTGCACATGCGGCATGCGGCCCGATCCCATAATATACTCTAGCGTCCATTGAGAATGTGTGCAGACTCAGTCTCCGAAGGGGCTCCAATAGCCCAAGCGCAATAATACTGCGGCGTGCAGTCCGTCCCACTTATATATATTACTGCAGCGTGTAGTCCGATCCACATATATATCACTGTGGCGTGCAGTCCGATCCAATACATATAGTGCTGCGGCGTGCAGCCCGATCCAATATAGATATATATATATATATATATAATATCTCATAGTGGTTCCTCGACCCTATCCCAATCAGTATAGACTTGGCCTCTCAGGCCCAATATAATATCTCATGGTGGGTCCTCGACCCTATCTCAGTTGGTATGGACTTGGCCTCTTAGGCCCACTCAGCTAGAACAGGGAATTCCACCCTAGGTAGTCCCTCTCAATGTACACATCCAGTACTGGCTCATGATTTACTATACAGCTATAAGTACACATCTAGTACTGGCTCATGATATGCTCTACAACTATAACTACGGCTGAGTGTATGTATCCAGCATGATATACTACGGCTGAGTATATGTAGCCAGCATGATATAATACGGCTGAGTGTATGTAGCAAGCATGATATACTATGGCTGAGTGTATGTATCCAGCATGATATAAAGGTCACCTAGCTCTACAGGTTTCTCTAATACTTCTACAGATCGACACAAGGCCCCAAACATGGCTACCGGCCCAACTACACAATTATAAGCTCATTCATAGTCATAATACACAATAAACTATCAGCCGGGAAGGACCAAGTCCAATCCCCCAATCACAATGTCACCACGCCCGTCACATGACCCGTGTCTCGTCTCAACATAGCACTGTATAGTGCAAGTACAGGGTTTCAAACCCTCAGTACATTATTTACTACCACCACTCACCTCGATCCGGTAGAAGCCTTAGTCCGCCTTACGCTTGCCTCGCAATCCAATCAAGTCGGATGCCGAATCTGCTCAAAATCAATGAGAATACGTCAATATAGGCTAATTAGACACAACCCATTCGAAATAACTCAATTTGCACCAAAACCCACAAAGTTGTCAAAACCCGACTTTTGGTATGCTTCTCAAAAAATTACGAAAGTCACATATTCGGAATCTTTGTCTCAACACGAGTCAATGCATATAAAATTTACCAAAATCGGACTCCGTTTGCCCATTCAAATAATTGATTTTCCATAATTTATGCCTAGGGCTAAAATCCCCCATTAATTCTTCCAATTTCAGTGAAATAGAGAAGGATTCTAAGATAAAAACACATATTTGAACCATAAAACTTACCTCCGATGATAACCCGGTTAAATCGCAGCAATTTCCCTTCACTTTTGCTCTCCAAGACTCAACAATGGAGGTTTTCAATTAATGAGTCGCGGATGAAATGCCAATTAAAAACCTTCTGTCCAGATTTTTAAACAAAATACTGTTCACCCGTGTTACTGTTCACCTGAATTATTGTTCACAAGGTAATGTTCACGATCACTATTCAAGGGGTACTATTCATGGGTATTGTTCATTGCAGCAGCTCTTTTTCTCTAAATTGCAATAAAGCCATTTTTTACTAAAATGGCTCTAACTCCATCATACGAACTCGAAATTAGACGATTCTTTTTCCTATAGCTGCATAATTTTGATACAGATCTAGTGGTTCAAACACAACTGAATTTAGAGCTAATTTGCTCATTTCAATAACAATTTTGCTCGTTAAACCATTAACTCACATATCGCGTCAAAAACCCAATCGCGACTTTATGAAATTAAACCAAAATTTCTAGATCAGTCCTATAATTCATGATTTAAATTCTCGAAGTCTCGAAATCAAATTTGGATCTCTAGAATTAAAAATAGACCTTTGGATCATTACATTTATGCTCAAAACGGCAAAAAGCTTCCAAAACTGACCCGTTGGACATCCGAAACACACCCGAGGCCCTCGAGACCTCAACCAAATATACAGACATGATCTATTACCTCATTCCAACTTGCTCGAATCATAAAATCACTATTGTTAACATCAAAATCGTCCGTTTTCAGCAAATTCAAGCTTAAGTTTAACTATAACTTTCAAAATTCTTGTTCGATCAAAAACCCGACCAAACGACGTCCGAATGACCTGAAATTTTGTAGACATATCCAAATTCACCTAACGGAGCTACTGCAACTGTTGGAATTCTATTCCGACTCCCGGATCAAAATCTCACCTACCGTTCGGATTTCGCCAAAATTCAACCTTATCCAATTCAAGCCTATTTCTACACCGGACCTCCAAATTCTATTCTGATCACTCTCCTAAGCCACAAATGACCTCTCGGAGCTGACCAAATCATCAGAATTTGATTCCGAGCTCTCTAACTCATAAGTCAACATTCGGTTGACTTTTCCCATCTATTCCTTCTTCTAAGAGACTAGTTGTCTCAATTCCAACCAAACTTATTCCGAATTGACTCAAACTCACCAAACATGCATATTGAAACATGAACACGCATATAACGGGGAAAACAGGGTGATAACTCGCATGATGACGGGCTGGGTCATCACAATTACCTATTAATTCATAAACGTATGTGATTGTCGTAGGCCTAAAGTGTATTATAATAGGTATATCTCGTTAAACATATTGGGTAAATATGAACATTACATGATAAAATAATAAGACTACTAGTAAATTATTACTAACATATTAGGTTGACTATGACAATGCTTATTTGAGGTGTTACCCTGATGATCTACCCTAGATGTAACATATCTTCAGTTGAGAAACTATAACTATACATAAACGTCCAATTTAAACTCTTACATCTCCGATTTAAACTTCTTAGTCCATTAATGGCAAATATGTGGACTTAAAAATAACAACAAGTGGACTTATGTATTTGGACAAACGATTATAATGTTGATACGTGGACTTATATATTCGTAGGCTAATTTGATTGGTACAGAGCTAATGGAAAGGATTACCTCTTTGGAAAGAAAAGTTCGGGAATCCGCAAAGGCCAGTGAAGAAGCTCAGCTTGAAGCTCAAAATTGGAAGGAGCAATATGAAGGTGCTTTAATGAACATGGATGAACTTCGAGATGACAAAGCCCATTTGGAAACACAAAATCGCACTTTATGTGCTGACTTAGGGATCTCTCAGGCAACCTTAAGTCAGGTCAAAAGGAAAAAAATACTTTAAATGAATCGGCCTACGAGAACCACATAAGTCTATCTCTTTTATTATACGACAAAAGAACATGGTAACCCATCAACCACATAGTAATATTGTATGTAAATTGAACATGGTAACTAACAGTCAATTGTTAACGTCCACATCCTTGCAAATATGATTTTGGAAATAGTATGCGATAAACTGGTAAATACGTCGATGATGTATCTCATATAAACATTATGATCTATTAGCTTAGTCCGATAATCTGGGAGTAAACGTATGATTAACATAATGTTATGTACTCTTTTTCCTTAGCTAAGGTTGTATCCCACTGGGTATTCCTAGCAAGGTTTTTAATGAAGCAACAAGTAATGCGTATTACAAAATATGTGTACCCTTTTTCCTTCACCAAATTTTTTTCCTATTGGATTTTTTTAGTAATGTTTTAACGAGGCATATTATTTATAGACATTCAAAGGGGAATGTTATGAAATATTATAATTATATTAGTGGATGTCTATAACTCCTAAAGAAGTCACTCTCACTACTCTTCTCCATTAACCTCCCACTACTTCTTACTATTATTATTGTAACTCCCACACCTCCATAACCCCCTCCATGAAGTAGTTAAGGATTATGTCTTTAATATCATTGGGATCTGGAATAATGTTCCCAACCTCATATTTTAAAGATATAATCATTTTCCTCTTTCTTCTGTTATGTGGATATGTGGAAGGATTTAGTGTTAGCATCTCCCTCACTTAACCAATTAATTATGGATTTAAGCTTCGAGAAGCCCTCTTCACTCCTAAGAATGATAAAGAAATCTTGTTGGAGCTCGGTTTAATCTCTTGAAGGAAGGTACTAAAGGGGTAGTCATTGGACTTACACTAGGACTTTTGTGGTTGTCCCACATCGGCCTACGACATAAACTAAGACGCCTAATCAAATGAACTTACGTGGTGTCACGACCCCAAATCCGGTCGTGATGGCGCCCAGCACACTGCTAGGCCAGCCCGACCAATCAACAATAACCACGAAGCCACAAGCTCACTTTATCCAATTTAAGCATAACAGTGATAGATATATTAAAAACAGGGAACCAAGTCCCAACACGTGCCAACTCCCATAGACCGAAGGGTTAAGAGTCATGAGCCTCTACAGAGTATACAAAGTCTAAATAGTGAATATAACTGTGCACAAGTGTGGGGTGATCAGAACAAAAATACAGACAAACTGGAGAATCAGGTCCTGCGAACGCTCGCAGCTACCTCGACTGTCCAAAAGCACTCCCGAGCCGCAATAGAATCAGCTCCACTGTGATATACCTGGATCTACACAGAAGGTGCAGGGAGTCGGGTGTGAGTACTTCCAACTCAGCAGTAATAAAAGTAAATAATGTTGAAGGGAAGAAAACCACGATATGCATTATCTCATGCTACACAATACAGAACTATCTTTTTATTCCTTTCAAGCATATGTGAGTAGATTATGTTGAAATCTCAATTTTAGCTACTTTCTTTCATAATAATATACTAATACCTGGATAATATCTCAAGCAGTGCAAGTCCGCACTCAAATCAGCCTCTCGGGCTCAGCACTCCTTATCAATTTGCACCAGGAGATCTGGTCAATAAGGCAACTAATGCATGTGTGCTAGTAATGTATGAGTGCTAAATGTTATGCCACGTAGTACACGTAAACCGATGTATGTATGCCATGCAATGCATATGACCGCTACGGCGTGTAGCCCGATCCAATTTGGGTACCCGTGCTCACTGTAGGGGACGACCCGGCCCGTCGTCACGGGAATTACATCCCCGTTATGTTGTAAATACATGTTTTATGCTTTTATATCGGTGTTAGAGTCTATCGGGTGAGTTAGGAGTGAATTGGATTGAAAATGAGGCATGTAGCCTTTTTGAAGGAAACTTGAATAAAGAAAGTCAACCTAGAGTTGACTATTTGGTTAGAGGGCTCGGAATCGGATTCTGATGATTCGGTTAGTTCCGGGAGGTGATTTGTGACTTAGGGGAGCAATCGAAATTGAATTTGGAGGCCCGGTTTAGAAATAGGCTTGAATTGGCTAAGGTTGAATTTTGGCGAAATCCGAACGGTTGGTGAGATTTTGATCCGGGGGTCGGAATGGAATTCCGACCATTGCAGTAGCTCCGTTAGGTGATTTTGGATGTGCCTGCAAAATTTCAGGTCATTCGGACGTCGTTTGGTTGGGTTTTTGATGGAATGTGTAATTCGGAAAGTTTTAAGAAATTTAGGCTTGAATTCGATGTGAATCATGGGTTTTGATATTGTTAGACGTGTTTTTATGATTGGAATGAGTTCGTATCGTGTTTTGGAGTATGTTGGTGGTTTTCGTTGGGGTCCGGGAGCCTCGGGATGAATTCGGGGGTCCAAACGGACCAATTTGTGCCAAAAGGCACTGCTGTTCTGCTGCAATAATTGCAGAGAATTTTTGTTCTCTGCGATCGCGAAGTATTGAATGCGATCGCGTAAGGCAGCATTTGGGTGTATCGCGATCGCGTGGTGATGTCTGCGATTGCGTAGGCCAATGTCGGAATGCAGTGCGATCACGTTTGGGTTCACGCGATCGCGTAAGGTCAAGTCCGGATGCAATGCGATCGCGTGGCTGGAGTTGCGATCGCGTAGGGATCTTTTATTGTTCACCACAATCGCGTGCCAAAGGCTGCGATCGCGTAGAAGAAAAATCAGGCCCCAGGGATTTGTGCATCGCGATCGCGAGCCCAGTGCTGCGATCGCGTAGGGTTAATTGGCCTGGCAGTGAGTTTAAGTTCAGAACAGAACCAGTCGCGGGTTTAATACCCAAAACCTCCATTTTTGAGTTCCAAGAGAAGAAATTGACGGGAGATTGTTGGGAAATCATCGGGGTTTCGTTGGAGGTAAGTTTTGTGGCTTAATTACATCATTTTAACATGAAATCCTTGGTTAAATTTCCTGTAAATGGAAGATTAAAGGTGGGTTTGAGCCCTAGGCCTAAATTGAAGAAAAACACCGATTTGAGTGGGCAAATGGAGCCCGATTTTGGTAAATTTTATATGCCTAGACTCGTATCGAGATGAGGATTCCGAATATGTGACTTTTGTAATTTTTCGAGAAGCGTACCGAAAGTCGGGTTTTGACAACTTTGGGAATTTTGATGTAAATTGAGTTGTATTGATTGGGTGTCGTCCCATTGGCCTAATTTGTTGTGTTTCTACTATATTTGATCAGATTCTATGCGTGTGGAGCTTGATTCTCGTGGCAAGGGCATTGCGGAGTAGTCGTCGCGCTGTATTGAGGTGAGTAATAGATGTGGGTGATGACCAGCGGGTTCGAAACCCCGGTATACCACTTTGTGACGCTATATAGCGGCGAGACACGTACTCCCTTATGAGTGCGGGGTCGATTGTGATTGGGGACATTGGCTTAGTCCGACTTATTGAGACTGTGTAATGACATTGGCTATTCTTGAGCCGTCGAACCTCCTTCTCGGATGGTTGCATACTATATATTGAGATATTGGCCACTCTTGAGCCAGGGAACCCCCTTCTTGGGCGGTTGAGTATACTTGTGGGCCGTGAGCCAGTTATTGGATCCCGCGAGGATCGTTATCATTGTCTTATCATATTGACATGTTAGTTACTACCGATCCGTAGCTATTTCTGTTATCATGCTATTTCCAATCTCTGGAACTTGGTATTACTGTTTAACAACTAAAAAATGATAAAAAGGTTTTCAAAACTACTTTTGAGCCTGCGAGGCTGTATTTGCATATTAGCTGACTGGTAGTGGATCGGGCTGCGCGCCGCAGCAGTATATATGTTGGATCGGACTGCACGCCACAGTGATATTGTGCTTGGGCTGTAGGAGCCCCTCCGGAGTCTGAACCCCCACAGTGAGCACGGGTACCCAAATTGGATCGGGCTACGCGCCGTAGCGGTCATATCATGCATTGCATTGCATTTAGCTACATACGCTAGTTGTTATACTGTGTTGCTGGTACTTGTTGGTACAGGTACAGTCGATATTGATTCTGTGACAGGGTATTTGATTACAACTTTACATAGTGCTTTATTGCGGATTTCTTATCTGCGCTGTCTTACCCTTGTTTATTACCACTGAGTCTGGCAGTACTCATTTTACTCCCTGCACCTTGTGTGCAGATCCAGGTACCTCTCAGCAGTGATCCAGTAGCTGTGCGAGGCGACATTTGTGGATATTCGAGGTAGGTGCAGAGTCCGCAGGACCCGATATTCCTTCTTACTGTCTCTTGATTTTGTATTGACTTTTCTTTCCGCACTTGGTATCTTGTAAACCTTTATCACTCATGTTCAGTAGAGGCTCATGTCTCTTGACCCTTTGGTCTATGGGAGTTGATGTATTATGGGACTTGGTTCCCCGTTTTCGTTATATGTATCGTTGTTGCTTCGTGAATTAATATACTTAAATGGGATAGAACGAGCTTCTAGCTCCGTTCTTGTTATTGATTGGTCAGGCTGGCTTAGCAATGTGTTGGGCGCCATCACGACCGGATTTGGGGTCGTGACAAGTTGGTATCAGAGCCAAGGTTTACTAGGCCTCATGAGTCTTGAGCCGGTTAGTAGTGTCTTGTGGATCGGTACGGGGATGCCTGTACTTATCCTCGGGAGGCTGTGAACCTTTAGGAAAACTTCACTTTTCTTGAACTCTGTCGTGCGATCTTGTTGTTCTGAGAACTGAACTTTTACATTCTATTCTCTCGCAGATGGCGAGAACGCGAGCATCAGGACGAGGTAGACGACCTCCATTGCCACCTGTTAGAGGTCGTGGGCGCGGTCGTGCTAGAGGTAGAGGTAGGGCGGCTGAGGCAATGCCAGCTGACCCGCCTGTTGTACCGGTTCAGGAGCAGCCCCCAGTGGTTGATGCTCCAGCAGCCCCAGTTCAGGGCCAGACTGTATCTATTGCTATTCCTGGTCTTCAGGAGACTCTTGCTCAGATATTATCGGTGTGTTCCGGTTTGGCTCAGGTAGTTTCAGCTACCGCTACTGTAGCGACATCTCAGACAGGGGGTGGTCAGCAGACCCCTGCAGCTCGCACACCTGATCAGGTTGTTCAGGGACTTCAGATGCTAGAGGCGGTCCCCGCTCAGGTGGTTGCATCGGTTATTCCTCCAGCTGCACCAGCTCCAGAGCATATGGTTCAGGCTATGCCCGGCGACGAACAACGTCGTCTTGAGAGGTTTGGTAGACTTCAGCCACCCCATTTCAATGGCGTTGAGGGCGAGGATGCCCATGGTTTCTTGGATAAGTGTCAGAGGATGCTGCGTACGGCTGGTATTCTTGAGTCTAGCGGAGTTTCATTTACTACCTTTCAGTTTACTGGTCCCGCATTTGATTGGTGGGAAGAGTTTGAGAGGCGTAGGACTGCAGGAGCAGCACCTCTCACATGGCAGCAGTTCTCTACTCTCTTTCTAGAGAAATATATACCTCGGTCTTGTCGCGAGGAGCTACGTCGCCAGTTCGAGTGGTTGGTTCAGGGCGACATGTCTGTGACCCAGTATGAGCTTAGATTCACACAGTTGGCTAGGCATGCCACATGGATGATCCCTACTGATAGGGAGAGGATTATGAGGTTCATTGATGGCCTTAACTACTCTATCCGCATTCGTATGACCAGAGAGAGAGTTTTATCATCATCATTTGAGCAGGTTGTGGACATGGCACGCTCCATTGAGGCGGATCGTTGCCGAGAGAAAGAGGAGCGGGAGGCCAAGAGGCCTCGTAGTTCTGGCAGTTTCAGTGGTGCTCTATCTAGAGGGCATTTCCAGCAGGGCAGAGGTTGCTCATCTAGACCTTCTCATTCAGGCCGCCCAGAGCAGAGCGGAGGTTCTTATGGTCGTGGTCGACAGGGGTTTCAGCAGGGTCAGTCATCACTTAGTGCCCTTCCAGCCCAGAGTGCAGCACCTACTTCTTCAGCCCAGGGTTCTTCTGCGGCGAGGGGTTCCCTTCAGTCCCCTTCTCCAGCACCAGGTGCATGTTATGAGTGTGGTGAGTTTGGCCACATGAGGAGACAGTGCCCTCGACTCCGTAGGGACAGGACTCAGCAGAGGGACCAGCCCTCATCTTCAGCACCATCTCAGTCTAGTAGAGGTGGAGGTCAGTCTTCTCGTGGTCGCCCCAGGGGCGAGGAGAGATCTGATGGAGGCCAGACACGGTTCTATGCACTTCCTGACATGCGTGATGCAGTTGCCTCCGATGCAGTGATTACATGTATCATTTCTGTCTGTCACAGAGATGCCTCTGTTCTATTTGATCCAGGGTCCACATATTCTTACGTGTCCTCTTATTTTGCACATCATTTGGGTGCGACTCGTGGTAGTCTTGATTTACCTGTTCATGTATCCACCCCCGTGGGTGATACGATTGTTGTGGATCATGTCTATAGATCCTGTGTTATATCTATTGGGGGTCTGGAGACCCAGGCAAATTTGTTATTATTGGGAATAATGGACTTTGATGTTATATTGGGTATGGACTGGTTGTCTCCGTACCACGCTATATTGGACTGTCATGCTAAGACAGTTACGTTGGCCATTCCTGGTATTTCTCAGATTGAGTGGCGGGGTTCGACCGATTTCGTCCCTAGCCGTGTCATTTCGTTCCTAAAAGCTCAGAAGATGGCCGAAAAAGGGTGTTTATCATACTTGGCTTTTGTGAGAGATGTGGGAGCTGAGTCTCCAAGCATTGATTCTGTACCTGTTGTGAGGGACTTTCCAGATGTATTCCCCTCAGACCTGTCGGGCATGCCGCCGGACAGGGATATTGATTTTGGCATTGACTTGGTGCCGGGCACTCAGCTCATATCCGTTCCTCCTTATCGGATGGCACCAGGTGAGTTGAAAGAACTGAAAGAGCAGCTTCAGGAGCTTCCGGATAAGGGTTTCATCCGCCCTAGTGTGTCCCCGTGGGGTGCACCGGTGTTGTTTGTTAAAAAGAAAGATGGTTCCATGCGGATGTGTATTGATTATAGGCAATTGAACAAAGTGACGGTGAAGAACAAGTACCCTCTACCGCGCATAGATGATTTGTTTGATCAGTTACAGGGTGCGAGGGTGTTTTCTAAGATCGATCTTCGTTCGGGCTATCATCAGCTGAAGATCGGGGACTCGGATATTATGAAGACTGCATTCAGGACCCGATATGGTCACTATGAGTTTCTTGTGATGTCTTTTGGGCTGACCAACGCCCCAGCATCATTTATGCATCTGATGAACAGTGTGTTCAGGCCTTATTTGGATTCATTTGTGATTGTGTTCATTGATGACATTCTAGTCTACTCCCGTAGTCAGGAGGAGCATGCTCAGCATTTGAGTACTGTGTTGCAGAGATTGAGGGAGGAGAAACTATATGCTAAATTCTCCAAGTGCGAGTTTTGGCTCGAGTCCGTAGCATTTATGGGACATGTGGTGTCTCGTGATGGTATTCAGGTTGATCAGAAAAAGATAGAGGCGGTGCAGAGTTGGCCTAGACCGTCCTCAGCTACAGAGATTAGGAGTTTTCTTGGCTTGGCGGGATATTATCGCCGGTTTGTTCGGGGATTTTCATCCATTGCTTCTTCATTGACTAAATTGACCCAGAAGGGTGCACCATACGTGTGGTCGGATGAGTGCGAGGAGAGCTTTCAGGAGCTCAAGACAGCTTTGACCACAGCTCTAGTGTTAGTATTGCCATCAGCTTCAGGTTCATATACTGTTTACTGTGATGCCTCGAGAGTGGGGATAGGTTGTGTGTTGATGCAGGAAGGTAAGGTGATTGCTTATGCTTCTCGGCAGTGGAAGCCACATGAGAAGAACTATCATGTTCATGATTTGGAGCTAGCCGCCATTGTTCATGCATTGAAGATTTGGAGACACTATTTGTACGGTGTGTCTTGTGAGGTGTATACCAACCATCGTAGTCTCCAGCACTTGTTCAAACAGAAAGACCTTAATTTGAGACAGCGGAGATGGCTTGAGTTGCTGAAGGATTATGACATTACTATATTATATCATCCGGGGAAGGCCAATGTGGTGGCCGCTGCTTTGAGCCGGAAGGCGGTCAGTATGGAGAGCTTGGCATATATTCCAGCTGAAGAGAGGCCATTTGCTCATGATGTTCAGGTGCTAGCCAATCGGCTAGTGAGGTTAGATATTTCGGAGCCCAGCCGGGTATTGGCTTGTGTTGTATCTCGGTCATCTCTATATGATCGTATTCGTGAGCACCAGTATGATGATCCACATTTGGCTGTCCTGAGGGACGGAGTTCAGCATGATGATGCTAGAGATGTCACCATTGATAGTGACGGCGTATTGAGGATGCAGGGCCGGATATGTGTGCCCAATGTTGATGGCCTTCGTGAGTTGATTCTGGAGGAGGCCCATAGCTCGCGGTATTCTATCCATCCGGGAGCCGCGAAGATGTATCAAGATTTGAAACAACACTATTGGTGGAGAAAGATGAAAATGGACATTGTCAGTCATGTAGCACGGTGCCTCAACTGTCAGCAGGTCAAATATGAGCATCAGAGGCCCGGTGGCATGTTTCAGCAAATTGATATTCACGAGTGGAAATGGGAGAGGATCACTATGGACTTTATTAGTGGACTCCCTCGGACAACGAGGAAGTTTGATTCAGTTTGGGTGATTGTGGATAGGCTGACCAAGTCAGCTCACTTCATTCCGGTTAGTACTACCTACTCATCGGAGCGGTTGGCAGCGATCTTTATTCGAGAGATTGTTCGGTTGCATGGAGTTCCGGTGTCTATCATATCCGACAGGGGTACTCAGTTCACTTCTCAGTTTTGGAGAGCATTTCAGCGAGAGATGGGTACGCGGGTTGAGTTGAGTACGGCATTTCACCCCCAGACAGATGGGCAGTCTGAGCGCACTATTCAGGATCTTGGAGGATATGTTGCGAGCTTGTGTGATTGACTTTGGTGGTTCGTGGGATGAGTTCCTACCACTTGCTGAGTTTGCCTACAACAACGGTTATCAGTCGAGTATTCAGATGGCCCCGTATGAGGCATTGTATGGCAGGCGGTGTAGATCCCCCGTGGGATGGTTTGAGCCTGGTGAGGTTAGATTAATAGGGACCGAGTTAGTCCAGGATGCTCTGGATAGAGCAAAGTTGATCCAGGAGAGGCTTCGTACAGCACAGTCTCGTCAGAAGAGTTATGCGGACCGTAGAGTTCGAGAGTTGTCTTTCATGGTTGGTGACAGAGTATTGTTGAAGGTTTCACCTATGAAGGGTGTCATGAGGTTTGGGAAGAAAGGAAAGTTGAGTCCTAGGTACATTGGTCCTTTTGAGATAATCAGGAGGGTTGGAGAGGTGGCATATGAGTTAGCCTTGCCGCCCAGCTTATCCAGCGTTCATCCAGTATTCCATGTGTCTATGCTCCGGAAGTACCTTGGAGATCCGTCTCATGTATTAGACTTCGGTACCATTCAGCTTGATGGTAATCTAACCTATGACGTGGAGCCTATTGCTATTTTGGGTCGTCAGGTGAGAAAATTAAGGTCCAAGGACATTGCATCAGTTAAGTTTCACTGGAGAGGTCGACCCGTGGAGGAGGCCACTTAGGAGATCGAGCGGGAGATGCGGAGCAAATATCCTCACTTGTTTGAGACTTCAGGTATATTTCTAGACCCGCTCGAGGACGAGCGTTTGCTTAAGAGGGGAGAATGTGACGACCCGGCCCGTTGTCACGGGAATCACCACCCCGTTATGCTGTAATTATGTGTTTTATGATTTTATATCAGTGTTAGAGTCTATCGGGTGAGTTAGGAGTGAATTGGATTGAAAATGAGGCATGTAGCCTTTTTGAAGGAAACTTGAATAAGAAAAGTCAACTTGGAGTTGACTATTTGGTTAGAGGGCTCGGAATCGGATTCTGATGATTCGGTTAGTTCCGGGAGGTGATTTGTGACTTAGGGGAGCAATCGGAATTGAATTTGGAGGTCGGTGTAGAAATAGGCTTGAATTGGCTAGGGTTGAATTTTGGCGAAATCCGAACGGTAGGTGAAATTTTGATCCGACGGTCGGAATGGAATTCCGATAGTTGCAGTAGCTCCGTTAGGTGATTTTGGATGTGCCTGCAAAATTTCAGGTCATTCGGACGTCGTTTGGTCGGGTTATTGATGGAATGTGTAATTCGGAAAGTTTTAAGAAATTTAGGCTTGAATTCGATGTGAATCATGGGTTTGGATGTTGTTAGACGTGTTTTTATGATTGGAATGAGTTCGTATGGTGTTTTGGAGTATGTTGGTGGTTTTCGTTGGGGTCCCGGGAGCCTCGGGATGAATTCGGGGGTCCAAACGGACCAATTTGTGCCAAAAGGCACTCCTGTTCTGCTGTAATAATTGCAGAGAATTTTTGCTCTCTGCGATCGCGAAGTATTGAATGCGATCGCGTAAGGCAGCATTTGGGTGTATCGCGATCGCGTGGTGATGTCTGCGATCGCGTAGGCCAATGTCGGAATGCAGTGCGATCGCGTTTGGGTTCACGCGATCTCGTAAGGTCAAGTCCGGATGCAATGCGATCGCGTGGTTGGAGTTGCGATCGCGTAGGGATCTTTTGTTGTTCACCGCAATCGCGTGCCAAAGGCTGCGATCGCGTAGAAGAAAAATCAGGCCCCAGGGATTTGTGCATCGAGATCGCGAGCCCAGTGCTACGATCGCGTAGGGTTAATTGGCCTGGCAGTGAGTTTAAGTTTAGAACAGAACCAGTCGCGGGTTTAATACCCAAAACCTCCATTTTTGAGTTCCAAGAGAAGAAATTGACGGGAGATTGCTGGGAAATCATCGCGGTTTCGTTGGAGGTAAGTTTTGTGGCTTAATTACATCATTTTAACATGAAATCCTTGGTTAAATTTCTGTAAATAGAAGATTAAAGGTGGGTTTGAGCCCTAGGCATAAATTGAAGAAAAACACCAATTTGAGTGGGCAAATGGAGCCCGATTTTGGTAAATTTTATATGCTTAGACTCGTATCGAGATGAGGATTCCGAATATGTGACTTTTGTAATTTTTCGAGAAGCGTACCAAAAGTCGGGTTTTGACAAATTTGGAAATTTTGATGTAAATTGAGTTGTATTGATTGAGTGTCGTCCCATTGGCCTAATTTGTTGTGTTTCTACTATATTTGATCAGATTCTACGCGTGCGGAGCTTGATTCTCGTGGCAAGGGCATTGCGGAGTAGTCGTCGCGCCGTATTGAGGTGAGGAATAGATGTGGGTGATGACCAGCGGGTTCGAAACCCCGGTATACCACTTTATGATGCTGTATATCGGCGAGACACGTACTCCCTTGTGAGTGCGGGGTCGATTGTGATTGGGGACTCTGGCTTAGTCCGACTTGTTGATACTGTGTTATGACATTGGCTATTCTTAAGTCGTCGAACCTCCTTCTCGTATGGTTGCATACTATATATTGAGATATTGGCCACTCTTGAGCCGAGGAACCCCCTTCTTGGGCGGTTGAGTATACTTGTGGGCCGTGAGCCAGTTATTGGATCCCGCGAGGATCGTTATCATTGTCTTATCATATTGACATGTTAGTTACTACCGATCCGTAGCTATTTCTGTTATCATGCTATTTCCAATCTCTGGAACTTGGTATTACTGTTTAACAACTAAAAAATGATAAAAAGGTTTTCAAAACTACTTTTGAGTTTTCAAAACTACTTTTGAGCCTGCGAGGCTGCATTTGCATTTCGCTGATTGGTAGTGGATCGGACTGCACACCGCAGCATATATTCATGATATTGTGCTTGGGCTGTAGGAGCCCCTGTGGAGTCTGAAACCCCACGGTGAGCACGGGTACCCAAATTGGATCGGGCTACGCGCTGTAGCGGTCATATCATTCATTGCATTGCATTTATCTACATCTGCTAGCTGTTATACTGTTTTGCTGGTACTTGTTGGTACAGGTACAGTTGATATTGATTCTGTGGCAGGGTATTTGATTACAGCTTTACATAGTGCTTTATTGCGGATTTCTTATCTGCGCTGTCTTACCCTTGTTTATTACCACTGAGTCTGGCAGTACTCATTTTACTCCCTGCACCTTGTGTGCAGATCCAGGTACCTCTCAGCAGTGATCCAGTAGCTGTGCGAGGCGACATTTGTGGATATTCGAGGTAGCTGCAGAGTCCGCAGGACCCGATATTCCTTCTTATTGTCTCTTGATTTTGTATTGACTTTTCTTTCCGCACTTGGTATCTTGTAAACCTTTATACACTCATGTTCAGTAGAGGCTCATGACTCTTGACCCTTCGGTCTATGGGAGTTGATGTATTATGGGACTTGGTTCCCCGTTTTCGTTATATGTATCGTTGTTGCTTCGTGAATTAATATACTTAAATGGGATAGAACGAGCTTCTAGCTCCGTTCTTGTTATTGATTGGTCAGGCTGGCTTAGCAATGTGCTGGGCGCCATCACGACCGGATTTGGGTTTGTGACAGGTTCAGACTCCGGAGGGGCTCCTACAGCCCAAGCACAATATTAATATCACACCCGCTGCGGCGCGCAGCCCGATCCGTATACCACTGCGGCGTGCAGTCCGATCCATGCATGTGTATGCATATGCTCGCATGAAATGTCATGCCCTAACATATGGCCCTCGGCCCAATCAGTCTAACAAATAATCAAGAAAGCCCTACGGGCAACAATATCATATTAGCTCACAGCTAAAAATGTTATTAAGACCTTGTTCAAGTTTTTCTTCATAACCTTATAAAAATGCTGAATAGCAAAATACCATTTTAAACCTTAAATTTAGTATAAAATATGCACAGTGTTATCAAAACAATGATACCAATCCCTGAAGGGTTCAAATAATTGGCACGAAGCCCAAACATGATAATTAGTCCAATTCATTTCAACAATTAGGTGTTATTATTTATTACGCGGGACGGACCAAGTCACAATCCCCAATGGTGCTCTACCCCACGCCCGTTATCCGGCGTGCAAGTCACCTCGACACAGCACTAAGATGTGCAAGTCCGGGGTTTACTAACCCTCAGGACATCATTTACAAGTATTACCCACCTCGAACCGACAAAAGCTCATGCCCGCGACGCCTTAGATCCTCGAACCGGCATCCACACACGTCCAAACTAGCCAAAATCAGTACAAATATATAAAAATAGGCTAATGGAACATAATCCAATCGAATGAACTTGAAAAATATCAAAAATCACAAAATTTGCAAAACCCGAGCCCCGGGCCCACATCTTGAAAAACTTCGAAACTCATATTTCCAGAACCCTTGTCTCGCCACGAGTCCATACATATAAAATTTACCAAAATCGGAGTTCGATTGGCCTTTCAAAACCCAAATTTTCGTTTTCAATATCTAGGCCACAATCCTTCACAATTTCTACCCAAATTCATGAAGATTGATGTTAATTCTACCATAAAATGGTATTTTTGAGTCAAGAAACTTACCTCCGATGAATACCCGATGATTTCCCAGCGTTTTCCCGTGATTCCTTCTCTCTATGGCTCAAAAATGGTGTTTTGGGTATATGAACCCGCGACTGGTTCTGTTCTGGTTTTAATTTCACTGCCAGACCATTCCTTCTATGCGATCGCAATGGCCCTATGCGATCGCATAGAGTTAAATTTTTCCTGTCAATTTCCCCTTCTATGCGATCGCAATGCACCTCCGCGATCGCATAGCACAACCTTCCAGGGCCTCATCTTTTCTTCTCTGCGATCGCAGCACTGGGTATGCGATCGCAATGTACAGTGTGATTAGCCTATGCGATCGCACCCCTGCTATGCGATCGCATAGCACATTTTTCTCACCCCTCCAAGCTCTTCTATGCGATTGCAATGACTCTATGCGATCGCATAGAGCAATCACTGTCTGCAATTTTCTGCAGCAACTTCATGATCAAAACTTGCCCGTTAGGCATCCGAAATGATCCCGAGACCCCGCAACCTCAACCAAAGCCACCAATACATCACATTAACTCATTCAAACTTGCTCGTAACATAAAAACACCATAGTAAACATCAAAATCTCCCATTACACACGGATTCAAGCCTAAGTTTATTCAAAACTTCCGAAACTAACATTCGATCAAAATCCCGACCAAACGACGTCCGAATGACCTAAAAATTTGCATGCATATCCAAAATCACCTTACGGAGCTACTGCAACTGTCGGAATTCCATTCCGACTCTCGGATCAAAATCTCACCTATCGATCGGATTTCGCCAAAATTCAACCTTAGCCAATTCAAGCCTATTTCTACACCGGATCTCCAAATTCAATTCCGATTGCTCTCCTAAGTCATAATTGATCCCTCGAAACTAGTCGAATCATCAGAATCCGATTCCGAGCACTCTAACTCGATAGTCAACTCTGGGATGACTTTCCATATTCAAACTTCCTTCAAACATGCTATTTGCTTCATTTTCAATTCAATTCACTCCTAACTCACCCGATAGGCTCTAACACTGATATAAAAGCATAAAACATGTAATTGCAACATGACGGGGTGGTAAATTTCCCGTAACGACGGGCCGGGTCGTTACATGTGGTTATCGTAGGCCGATAAATAAGATGTATCTCCGTATATGATCACATGTGTGAAACGAATATTATATAACCAAATATAATATAGTCATAAATTGACCCGAAATTCATAAATTTGTACATGCTTGTGTAAATAACACGTTTAAATCTCGAAATTAACACGTTTAAATAGAACTGGAGTTAGTGCATATATATATATATATATTTAGATTAAAAGTTGTATCCGGATTTATATACATTACCAAATATCTAATTTGGACATGATTATATTTTACTAAATATCATCGTGTATTGGGCCTACCGTCCATAACTCTTAATTAGACTACTACACCAAATATGTGAGAACATATAACACCATAATTTATTGTAATTAAATATTAATAATGTACGTATAAATACTTAATTTATCCGATAAATGTATCATGACTCCATCATAAACATTTACTAGAAATCATTATCATGGCAAATATAGCTAGGATATATGTCTTAATGACCTATATATTGTCTTAACTACATGATCTTTGACGGCACTAAAATCGTCAATATCCGGCCTACGACATAGTTATAACGTAATAAGATTGGAATCGTACATATTACATCATGTATTATATTAGTGACACTAGATATACAATTTCCTATGAGTTGTATAAGTATACTACTCATTGTAGTTTTTATTGGAAGTTAGACTTTGTAATCAGGGGCGGAGCCACAGTTGTGGGTGCGGGTTCGGGCGAACCCAGTGACTTTCCCCGATACCCTGTATTTGTATTGAAAAATTTACTAAATTATAGATATATACGTTTGCCGAACCCAGTAACAAAAGTGTTTTGGGTTTAATGGTAAGGGGGTTTGGGTATTGCTAGGAGATACCTGAGTTCGAATCCCTATATAAGCAGTGTGTTATCATTTTTTTTAGAACCCATACCCTCAAAATCCTAGCTCCGCCTCTCTTTATAATAACTATGTATTTGGACTTGTGGTTTAATCTAGGATCCTAGGCCGGTTAATTGGGTAGTATATACACTTACCTACAGGAAAGGCGATACATACTTGCGGTCATAACAGATGTTACAAAATCACGTCTAATCAGTTTCACGCAGGATTATATAGTCTAATTTGATAATACGTTACATACTTGTCATTAGGTTTTACTATAGTCGAATTTTTGAACCATATGGGTTATAAAATTTCTAACCACCAGTTGATACGATTGCTCAGCGCATTTTTTGACATTATATATATCTGTCATTATGTCCTAACTTGATATGATTACAATCGTATTACATTATGGATTTATATGGTTGTCATAGGCCGATGCGTCCTGGTATAAACGTATGACATTTGCAAGCTCGGGTAATGATTTTTGAGTGCCATATTATTTAGTAATTGACCATGAATGAATATGATTTCATTCCTCAGTATTAATGTCCGTAACTAGGGGTTACCTATATTCAAAATTGTAACCAATGAGTCTATTATGTTGAGACGGCCATTTAATGAATGGACATATATTATTCCATAATAGCGCATGCACAGTATTTGACTACGCAATCTTCGTATAAATCGTATTAGTCAAATATGTTATGGTAACAAATATATCCTGAAGTTATTTTTGCAATGTCGATAAATAGTTATTCCGTACTGCAGGTAATGTCGTCTCAACATGCGTGGGTAATATACAAGTATAACTAAAGCATTGGATGAAACTATCTTAATCGCCTTGCAATGATTCTGTGGTATACGTTCTGGAGCCTTTCTTAAATTATTTAAATTGGAGTCAATATTTTATTCCGATTGTAGTAACAGAGAAGTCCAATGGACTTATGTCAGTTAATATTTACTCATCATAAGTACCTTCTATGACTTAGTTAACCTCAGAATATTCCTAGGATTGCAATACCTATATATGTACCAAATTTATATTGTTTGGAGTATTACTACTCCAAACAATAAGCAAAGGTATTCCCTATATAATGTCTTCCTATTTAATCGTGCCTATAACGACTACGGCTTATTATGTGGTTGTCGTAGGCCGATGCGTTAATATTTTCCTATGAACATAATAAGTGGTTGTCCTAAGCGTGGTTCTTAAGATTATGTACCAAGTGTGACTACGGTAGAATTAAGATAGGAGTAATAAACTATCCGCAGTTTGTTAATTTACTATAGATGCGTCGTAGGACATATGTAATAGTTTTTAAGTCAAATTGACCAAATATAGGATAGTAGTCGTTGTAGTCATAGGAACTTCTCATTTTCAGCACTTCATTAAAAGTTTTACCAATCGCTGATACCAGATATCCATAGTAAGTAGGC
>JASVEL010005444.1:0-61108 GCA_032618575.1 Nicotiana noctiflora | reverse complement strand
TTCAACATCAGTTACTTTACCATCCATCCAGCTAGCTCGGAGTAGAGGTCATTCAGCTAGGGGTCACCCTAGAGGTAGAGGCCGATCAAGTGATAGTCACACTCGTTTCTATGCACTCCCTGCCAAATTAGATGCTATTTCTTCAGATGTTGTGATCATAGGTATTATCTTGGTTTGCCACATAAAGGCCTCAATATTATTTGATCTTGGTTCCACTTTTTCATATGTGTCATCTTATTTTACTCATTACTTTGATACGCCCCGCGAGTCTCTTATTTCATCCGTTCATATATCTACACCGGTAAGCGATACTATTGTTGTAGACAGTGTATATCGGTTATGTGTAGTGACTATTGGGGGACTAAAGACTAGAGTGGATATGTTGCTACTTCGTATTATTGACTCTAATGTGATATTGGGTTAGTTGTCTCCATGTCATGCTATTCTAGACTGTCATGCTAAGATAGTGACGTTGGCTATGCTGGGAGTGCCATGGATTGAGCGGTGAGGTTTGTCGAATTTTGTTTCCAGTAGAGTGATTTCATTCTTAAAGGTCTAGCGGATGGTTGGGAGGGGTTGTCTTTCTTATTTGGCCTTTGTGAGGGACGTCAGTATAGAGACTCCTACTATTGATTCAGTTATGGTGGGGAGGGATTTTACGGATGTGTTTTTTGCAAACCTGTCGAGCATGCCGCCAGATAGGAATATTGTCTTTGGTATTAATGTGGTGTCAGTCACTCAGCCAATTTCTATTCCACCGTATTGTATGGAACCGGCAAAGTTAAAGGAATTGAAGGAACAACTTCAGGAACTCCTTGATAAGGGGTTTCTTTGGCCTAGTGTGTCACCCTGGGGTGCACCATTTCTATTTGTGAAGAAGAAAGATGTCACTATTAGAATATACATTGATTACAAGCAACTGGACAAAGTCACAATCAAGAACAAGTATCTCTTACCTCGTATTGATGATTTATTTGACCATCTCCAAGGAGCGAGGGTGTCTATTGATTTAAGGTCAGGGTATCACTAGTTGAAACTAGGGACTCGGACATTCTTAAGACAGCTTTCAGGACACGATATGGTCATTATGAATTTCTTGTGATATCTTTTGGGCTGAAAAATGCCCCAGCAATGTCCATGTATTTGATGAACAATGTGTTCTAGCCTTATCTCGACTCATTTGTTATTGTATTCGTTGATGATATCCTGGTATACTCTCATAGCTAGGAGGAGCATGCCCAATATTTGCGAATTTTGTTGCAACAGTTGAGGGAGGAGAAGCTTTATGCTAAGTTCTCAATTGTGAGGTTTGACTCAGTCCAATTGGATTTTTGGTGCATGTGGTGTCCAGTGAGGGTATTCAGGTGGATCCGAAGAAGATAGAGGCGATCTAGAGTTGTCCCAGACTGTCCTGAACCATAGATATCCGCAGCTTTCTTGGTTTGGTGGGTTCTAATTCGTTTAGGATTTTCTCATCTATTGCATCACCCTTGACCAAATTGACCCAAAAGGGTGCTCCGTTAAGGTGGTCGGATGAGTGTGAGGTGAGATTTCAGAAGCTCAAGACCGCCTTGACCACAACTCCAGTGTTAATTCTCCCATCAACTTTTGGTTCCTATTCAGTGTATTGTGATGCCTCTCGGATTAGTATAGGGTGTGTTTTGATGTAAGAGGGTAGAGTTATTGCGTATGCTTCGCGTTAGTTGAATCCCTATGAGAAGAACTACCCTATTTATGATTTGGAGTTGGCTGTCATTGTTCACACATTTAAGATTTGGAGGCATTATCTCTATGGTGAGTCTTGTCAGGTGTTTATTGATCATCGTAGCCTCCAGTACTTGTTCAAACATAAAGATCTCAATTTAAGGTGGTAGAGATGGTTGGAGTTGTAAAAAGACTATGATATTACCATTTTGTATCATCCGGAAAAATGCTAATATGGTGGCCTATACCTTGAGTAGGAAGGGGGTGAGTAGGTATACAATCAAGATAGCCATCGGGTATTGGAGGCTACTTTCATAACGGGACGACTACAAATATAATTTCGCCAACAATTAAAGAGCATAGTATATTTAGAGGCTATATTTGTAATATTTAGCTCTCTAGTATGAATAGCCCTTAAGGCTCTCATTTTAGGGTTATATTATTTTGATATTGTGAATGAAAACTCATTGAGAGTGTTCAAGATGAATTTTTATGTTGGTTGATTACTTGTTAAGGTGAAGTTGCAAGTGGCTTACTTTCCCTTAAGGGTTGTTCCTATAGTTTTGGGTCAATTAAGTCTTAAATTGATTGGGTATTTGTCTATTTCAATTGTTCTTTCATTTTCCTTAATTGGTTCTCTACAAAATCTCAATCTTTCTATCATTTTATTGGTTTTCTTGTTATTCTGCTTCCGCATTTGTATCATCTTGGTATTAGTGCGAAGGTTTTGGATTGTTCAATCAATCGTTGGGTCTTTTTTTCATTATCATCTAATCTGAAAATAAAAAGAGAAACAAAAATTCCCCAAATAGCAAGTTTATTGTTCCTACGCGTTTGTTCTTCTTTCATTGTTTGTTTCCAACATATCGAAGTTTTGATATCTCTTGTTATGCCTCGATTCAGTTTAACTTGTAGTAGTAATTCAAAAATGGAAGAACAAATGGAACTCCTTATTGAATTGTAAGAAATAGTAATCTCCGTTCTTACATGCAACTATCAGAAATGAGAATTGGACTAAGAAATGAAGAAGAAGTAGAGAGAAGAATAGTTGGAAGTGTAACTGAAAAATATCAACTAACTGACTTTAACTACCTAACTAATGATCTTTATTCACTTCTAATGGGCTGAATGAGAGAGTCGTTAAGATTGGGCTTTATAATTGGCCCAATTCTTTGATCTACCCATCTGCTAAAGTGGCCCAGCTCACTTATTACACCATCAACCTTATCACTCCACTTTTCCAAGTCATAATAATCCCTATCCCTTCGAGAATGACCTTGTCCTCAAGGTCGATTTTGAACTTGTTGAGCCACAAAATCTGGAAAATGATATTTGATGTACCCCTAATCTTACCATGTAGCATCCTCTTCCCTAAGATTTGCCCACTAAATCAACATTTGAACTCCTACACCATTATCAACCTTTACCATTTTTCGCTACAATATAGCCACCGGTTGAATCAACAATTGACTGTTCGTATCACATATGGGTGGATGAAGCTGAGGTTCCATCATTAGACCTTTTCGCTTCTTGAGTTGGGATACATGAAATACAGGATGAATTTGCGAACCTTCAGGAAGTTCCAAAAGGTAAGCTATTGTTCCAATCTTCTTCAAGATTTTGCAAGGACCAAAATAACGAGCACACAACTTGACATTCTTTCAAACCTCTATTGATGACTGTCTGTACGGTTGTAGCTTCAGATAGACTTGATCCCCAACCTCCAAAATTCTTTCTGACCTTGATCTGTTAGGAAAGAATTTCATGCGTGATTGTGCTCGGATTAAGTTATCCTTGAGTGTCTGCATCATATGATGTCATGTTGCCGACTCATACTTGCCATATTCTATCCAGAACTAGGTAATAAGCCCAAGGGTTTGCTTAGGAGGTGCATACACATGTAATGCTTCAAAAGGTGTGATCTTGAGAGCACTGTGATAGTTAGTGTTGTACCACCACTCTCCCATATAAAGCCACCTAACACATTGTTTAGGATTATCAAAGAATATAGCCATTTGATAAGTTTTCATACATCTGTTGAGTCTCTCCGTCCGTCCATCACCCTGAGGGTGATAAGCTGAACTTAAACTGAGTTTGGTGCCCATAGATTTGAAGAGATGCTGCCAAAAGTGGCTAGTGAAAATTGGATCTCTATCAGACACTATGGATCTAGGAGTGCCATGTAATCTATAAGTCTCTTTAAGAAACAATTCTGTTACATCCTGTGCTGTAAAAAGATGTTTAAGAGGCAGAAAATGACCATACTCGATGAACCTATCAACCACCACTAAGATAGCATTCTTCTGATTTGAATTAGGAAGTCTTTCTACAAAATCCATAGATATATCTTGCCATGCTTGTTCAGGAATAGGAAGAGGCTCTAGTAACCCAGGATAATGCACATTTTCTGATTCCATTCTTTGAAAAATATCACATTCACCGACATATTTGCAATTGTCTGCCTTCATATTGGGCCAAAACATTCATTTGTAGCCACTTGTAAATACCTTGTTGTCCTAAGTGTCCCCCAACTAGAGATTAATGCAGTGCTTCCCATACTTTCCTCCTTAACGCCTTACTCTTTCCCACGTATATCTTTTGCTTGTACCTAATTATCCCATATTGTAATGTATAGTCTGAATTTTCTTGAGGAGTTGTTATCAATTCAGCTAATATCTGAGTATCCTTAGGATCGCCCTCACAAGATTGAATGATTTCCTCTAGCTAAGTAGCTTGGGTAGTGGAGATAGCTAATAAGGTTTAGTTATCAAAATCTTCATGTCTCCTAGACAGAGCATCAACTGCCCTATTTTCACAGCCTTTCTTAACTAAATTTCATAGTCTAGCCTCAAGAGTTCAGTGATGCCCTTCTATTGTGAAAATGTGGTGACCTTTTGCTCTATTAAGTATTTAAGACTCTGGTGATCTATTCTCATAATGGAATGACCACATTGTAAGCAATGTCTCCATTTATCCACTACTATTAAAACTGCCCTGAACTCCTTTTCATAGGTAGACAATCCCTTATTCCTGGTAGCTAAAGCCTTTCTTAAGTAGGCTATAGGTCTTCCCTTTTGCATTAGTACAACTCACATTCCTGTAGAGCATGCATCTGTCTCCACAATAAAGGTCTTGGTGAAATCTGGCAGTGCTAATACTAGTGCTGTGGACATGGCCTTCTTCGGTTTCTGAAAGGCCTCCTCTGCATCTTCATTCCATTAGAATGAATTCTTCTTAAGTAGGTCAGTCAATGGCCTACTAATAATGCCATACGACTTCACAATTCATCTGTAGTAGCCTGTAAGACCTAAGAATCCCCTGAGTGACTTGATTGACTTAGGTGTAGGACAATTCACCTAGATTCTTTCTTGGTAGGATCAGTAGCTACCCCTTGACCAGAGATTATATGACCCAAATACTACACCTTATCTTGCCCAAAAGCACATTTAGAAAGTTTATCATAGAGGTTTTCCTTCTGTAAAACTTGCAACACCTTTCTAAGATGATCTACATGGCTGTCCACTGTTGGACTATAAACTAAGATGTCATAAAAGAAAACTAGGACAAACTTTCTCAAAAGGGGTCTAAAAACATGGTTCATTAGACTCTGAAAATTTGCAGGGGCATTTGTTAAGCCAAAAGGCATGACTTCCAATACCTCTTTCATCACTCTAATACATCTTTCAGATAATGTATTTAGCTGTCTATTCTTGTACACATAACATAGAAAATACCTTTCTCCACATTTGTTGCATTCACCCCTGGCCTTTCTGGCTTCAAACAACTTAGTTCCTGATAGAGTTGTATTAGAACTACCTTCCTTTTGTGAGTTTCCCATAACTTTGTTCACTGTTGGTGGGTTAGAGCCTAGATACTGACCCACACTACTCACACCACTGAACCTATTCTTCTTAGCCATAATTTCAATCAAATTATCCTTATGTCTAGCCCACAACATGGCTTAAGGAATATGGGTCGAGCATCTTTACAGCGTGTTTAATTTTCTCTTTCAAACCTTTAATAAAGAACCTTAAAAAGAATTCTTCAGGTATAGTTGGGTATTTTATCAACACCCAAGCCTTCAAATCTTCACATCTTTCTAGGTATTCATTGACAGTTCTATTTTGCTCTACCCTTTTAAACTCCCCCAACAACTTCAAATTACTATTATCTGAGTCATTAAATCTCTTGCAGATTTTCTCAATAAAATCTTTCTATCTCACAATTCTTCTACTCAATTGATAAGAAAAATACCAAGATTCAGCTCTTTCATTAAGATAAAGAATAACTGATTCTAATTTCTGTTGTGGGTCTGTAATGTAATTGTAATAAAAATACCTTTCACATTTGCGCAGCCACGATCGAGGTTCTCCTTCCTTAAAGTATGGAAATTCCACCCTAGAAGCAAAATTGTTCACCATATTTCATCCAGTCTGCTGCTTCGCTGGTTCTGCTCTTCTCATTCTGCTTCTAGAACCTTCCAATTCAAGACTATCAATTGGTGCGCTTCCCAAGATGCCATCTCTGTGAGAGAAGAGTTCTCCATCATCACATCGAATTTTCTATTCATATCATCCACTTTAGAATCATTGAACTCTAATTTTTTGGTTGTTTCAGTCATGTGACTTTGTAATTGATTTTCCAATTTCTTTACATTCTCCTCAGTTATTTTAGCTCTCATCTCTATAATAGTCATGGCACCAGGATAATGCTCGGATACCAAATTATTATGCCTCGATTCAGTTTAACTTGTAGTGTAATTCAGAAATGGAAGAACAAATATAACTCATTATTTAATTGTAAAATATAATAATCTCCATTGTTACATATAATTGTGAGAAATGAGAATTGGACTAAGAAATGAAGAAGAAGTAGAAAAAGAATCTGGAAGAAGAATGAGAGAGAAGAATAGTTGGAAGTGTAACTGAAAAATATCAACTAACTGACTTCCACTACCTAACAAATGATATTTATTCACTTCTAATGGGCTGAATGAGAGAGCCGGTGAGATTGGGATTTATAATTGGCCTAATTCTTTGATCGACCTATCTGCTAAAGTGGCCCAACTCACTTATTACGCCATCAATTTTATCACTCCACTTTCCCAATTCATAACATCTCTCTCTCGATTTTAGATTCCTTCAACTCATATATGTTGGTTTTGTTTGATACCAATTGGAAATTATTGGATTACATGGAGATTGAAGCTCAACATCAAAGGTATATGCCTAAAAATTAGGGCTCAGAATTGAATTAGGGTTATTCGATTTTGTGAACATTTGGTTCAAATCGGTTTGTGGGTTGATTCTTAAGCTATTTTGGAGGCCGAGTCCAACATTTGGATTTGGAGGCCGAATCCAAACTGAGTTGGAGGGATTTGGGTGGTCAAAATCGGATCCACCATTGTTAAGCGTTGAAGGTTTGGGGTTTGAATCAAAAAGTAAAAATCCTTGGTTGAAATCGAATGGATAGTTAGGATTAGCATTCATAACATCATTATAAAACTAATCCTAAAGTTTGGATTGATTTAGAGTGGAAACTTGAAGAAGAAACCCCCTTGTTGAAGCTTAAGCTTCAAAACTTGAAAATGGATTTTATTGATTTGGTAGTTATTTGAAGAAATTGTTGCTTGAGGTTTGTTCATTGAGTTGTAGGGAACTTGTATCTCAAATTTGGTGAGGTTCCGTAAAAAATTTGAGGTGTTTTTGATTGAATTTGGGATTGAAAAATGAAGAACTTGAGGAAGATGCTGGAATTTTGACTTTTTTTTGTAGAGATAACCCAATTTTGTCCGTTTTGCACCAGTGACTACCTTGCGCTAGTAACCACTTTTCTACCTAATTTCAAATATAACCTTTTTTAATTTATTTTCCCATTCTTTTCTTCTATATTCTAGTTAGTTTACATAAGTATTAGTTCATACTTAGTGATAAACTAGTTTTTGTGTGCTTTATTTTATTTTGTGCTAATTTTTTTGTGCTTTTCTATGTAGAGGGTGTTTGGCTAAGCTTATAAGCTGGTCAAACTGGCATATAAGCACTTTTTGGCTTATCTACGCGTTTGATAAAAGTAAAAGTGCTTATAAGTTAAGTGCTTATAAACCAAAAATAAGCCAAAAAGTCATAAGTTGGTCTCCCCCAACTTATCAAATTTCAGATTATAAGCACTTTAGGTTTGGCCAAAATATTTACTATTCTATTTCTAAAACACTTCTTTTTAAAACAAAACTCTTCGAACACCCAGTTCTTCAGCTGCTTATTATTAATTTCAGCACTTTTATCCAAACACGTAACTGCTTATTTTTTAATCAGCTTCAACACTTAAAAGTGCTTTTCAACACCTAATGCTTATCAACTACTCTAAATCAGCTTGCCAAACGGTCTCTTGATTTTGTTGTTAATTTCTTGTTTCCATTGTTCTTTAGTTATTTTAGCTTCTTTATTGATTCACATAAACTTCATTCTCGCCCCGAATTTGGAAGGTCCACTTGAAAGTACATTGATTGAGTTTGATATCAATATTGGATATTCATCCAAGAGTAAAAAAAAGGCTTGAGTAGTGAAATTCTTAGAGTGTGTGCCTAAAAGTCGAGGGCACAAGAGCGATGCACAAGTGGTAAAATTTGAGTGCAATTTTTTAGGGATACACTAAGGGAGTGAATTGGAGAGGTCCTTTTATTTTAACTTGTTTTCGTTTATTTGTAGGTACTATGTCTTTGAATATTGGAGGTACTTAAACTCCAAAGGAGGGAGTCTCTAATGAGACCATTTTGGAGGCTTTAACAAGCTTTGATTATTAAAGTTGATAACATGGAAAATTTGGTCAAGTTTCATGATAATCTTCTTAACCTATGACAAGGCTTGTCTCCTATTCCTAACCAAGGAGTGGGGACAAGTGCAACACCACAAAATAGTTCTACTCCTACTGTACCACACATTGCAAGCTAATCAATCAACCACAAGTTGATAACAATCAAGTACCAAGACAAGGTCCACTTCCACAAGGCCGACAAGCAAGAGTGGAGCAACAACAATAACCTCTTAAGCCACAAAAACCGCAAAATGACTTTGATGATGATTTGGACTATGACGAGCAATATGATAAACCTGTTAGAGTCCAACTTAGAAGGAATGGACAAGAAGGCTTTCGAGGGAGAGGTGGAAGGCATGGTGGGAACTATCAAGGTAGAAACTTAAATGTTGCTTATGATTATGGTTATAATGGAAATGTTGGTAATGAACATGGTAGAAGATGGGAGATGAAAAGGACCGGGGTCTTAATAACATCAAGACTTCACTTCCTACTTTCAAGGGAGTAGTGATCCCGAGGAATTTTTAGAATGGGAAATACAAATGGAAAGGATGTTTGAGCTTAACAACGTATCCGATCCAAAGAGGTTCAAGCATTCCATTTTTAAACTTGTTGGTTATGCTTCTTCTTGGTGGGAGAAAGAGAAACGAGATAGAAATGGAGATATTGCTATTGATTCTTGGGGGTTTCTTAGGGTGATTATAGAGCAATATTTGTGCCCGAAGAGTATGTGAATGACTTGCTTATTTCAGTCTGTTTTCTTTAAACATTGTAATAGACAATGTTCTCCTCTCGATACTCATGAACTCAGTGACACCCCGATTTTGAGCGGTTGTATCAAAATTTGAATTTTTATTTTGTTTTCAAAAAAATGTTCTCTAATGAATTGTCGCTTCCGTGTTTATTGCTTAAAAAAAATACTATTATAATGTTGAATTATTGAGTTGATGCTGGCCTAGTTCCATGATAAGCATCATCACTACGGTTCAAATTTTGGGTCGTAACACAACCACCTTTTCCTTGGCACAGCAGAATGGTTAGATCAAACGGTTGTAATAAGCTCTAACGAAAAATAATTTTTTTAACTGTTGATGAAAACTTTTAGGTAAACAATTAAAATGTGCATCCACCAAAACTCTTAATCGAAAATGAGCACACATTCCTTGATAACATACACCAGTTTCTCACAACAATATTTTTGCATTTTTTACATGTAAGTCAAGTTTAATCTTTTGTAAAATTTTGCAGCATTTTATTTCTAAACTTTCTCCTATGTTTTTGTTTCAATTAACCTTGTGAATATTTAATGTATATTAATATTTTTAAAATTAGCTGGTGTTTTTTTTTCTTTCTTAAATTTAATTTGTTAATGTGATCATAGTATAGTATTAGGGGCACTAGGCATATGCACATAACTTTTTGGTGCTTTTGTCATCGTAAATGTATGTATATATAATACAAGTAATTATTAGGGAGCAATCTAAGAAAGAATCTTTTATTTTCTTTTTAATTCCTTTTACTTCTTAGTTTACTTTTGGGAGGGTTAAATGATATACTCAGCTCTTCATACACTTAAACGTTTGATAGTGGTATCAAAGATTGATGCTAACATTTCTCCAAATCATGACTTGTTCATAGGTGCTAAAGGAAGTCTATCTTTTACTTAAAGCCACAACCATTAAACCACGTTTGGTTGATAGTTTGGAATACCTAATTCCAACGTAACATCTCATATAACATAATACTCTATGTCCACGTTATGTGAACCTTGTTGCTTTTTGAAATTTAATTTGATTAATTTTTGAAGTTAAATTGAATTAGATTAAATTCAATATTTTAAAATTAAGTTGAAATGGTATTTAAAATTAGAATTTTGTTTGAATATGAATACAATTTGGAGTTGTTTTTGAATTTTTGTAATTACGAAAAATTTCAAAATTCAACTTCTCGTGAAATTTAAAATTTCATAGCTAAACACTAATTTCGAAAAAAATAAAAAAAAATTTACAAAAAATATCTTTTCTTATGGCCAAACAGGTCCTCATGTGAGACAGAATAGGGATAAGAGTACATCTGTACATGTATTTCTAATCAAACTAACCTTACGACATTTTCCAGTTGACGGTTATGATGAAGAAGCTCACGCCATTACCATAGACCCTCACATAATCAATCCCCTCTCAAAAATTCAAATTAAAATGCAAAACCCCACTAATCTAATTAAAAAAATTTCCTCCTAGATTGATAGAATTTTAAAACGACACAATCTGGTCTTCCCTCTCTCTCCTCCCTCGCAGCCGACATCGCAACGGTTTGCCGGCGCCGTTATCTTCCATAAACATACAACAATCACTCCGTTAAGCTACATGCTCTGCTTCTCCGTTTGTTAACCAACGATCAATTGCCTGTACAGATTTTTGTTCATTCTTATCAGTTATTCGATTCATCAACTGTGGGTATTGATCGGTTTCTAAGTGAAACTTTGCATCACATCATTTTCTATCTATTCGTTCTTTTACCCTTTGTGTGTGTGTGTGTGTGTATTCTAAGTATGTATAGTTCAGGTCGAGGTCTGTCCTTATACAACATTGGTCCTTGCTTTTACTATTTTCTCTACTGGTTTTTAGATAACTCGTGAGATGTTTAGAGAACGTAGTAAGTGAAATTGTTTTGGTTTTAACTCCATTGCTTAGTGTGCCATAAAGTCGCGAATCACAATCTGCGTACATTTTTTAGTATATGAAATGGGTGGTGCAATGTAAGGCGATTGTGTGTTTGAATAAGTGAATGCTTGCTTGTCTTACCCCATAAACAATATAATAAATAAATAGTTTGCTTGAATGATTCTGGACTAAGTTGTGGCCTTGTGTTTATATTGTGTGTTTGGGGCTCAATGTTGTTCCTTTTGTTTCACAGCTGATTAACTAATGAGAAGATTTTGTATAATCCTTGAGTGGATTTATATGGAAATGTATGATTTATAAATAATTATGTAGGAGCAAAAAGCAATTTCATTGAATACTCCTATTAGTATTGCAAAGTATCAGGCCCAGAATAGAGCAGAATAGAAGCAGAGGATACGCATAGCAACCAAAATAGTTTGTGATTGCGACGTCGTTATTGTTGTTACTCGTTGCCGTTGAAACTAAAGGCCCAAAAGGAATAGCATTCTTGGCGCTTCCTGTATAATTTAAACTGACTGCTCCTCATAAGATTCTTTCCCCTATGTGTTGAACACTTGAACTCTGTATGTTACTATTGCTAGAGCGTGCTTAACGAGCACTCACATTTTTGCTGTCACAGGAATTCAAGATGATTGGATCTTTTCTCACCAGAGGGCTTGTGTGAGTTTGGAAATACCCCCATCATAAAGTTTTGAACATTAGTAGTCCTAGTTTCCCAAATCGTGATCCTTCCTTTTCCTTGTGCAGGATGGTCTTTGGTTATGCTTATCCTGCTTATGAGTGCTTTAAAACTGTGGAAATGAATAAACCTAATATTCAGGAACTTCGCTTTTGGTGCCAGTATTGGTATATTGCAGCACTCTCTCTTTTGACCTCTAAAGTATCTTCTCATGAATGTCACCTATAACTTCGTTATTCTCGTAATTTTGCAGCACTCTCTTTAGACCTCTAAAGTATCTTCTCATGAATGTCGCCTGTAACTTCATCATTCCTCCTAATTTTCAGGATCTTAGTTGCTGTATTGACAGTTTGTGAAAGGTTTGGTGATGCTTTTGTTTCATGGTAATCATAGTAAAGTTTTGGCTGTTCCTATAAACTAGTGTTAAACCGAACTAGTGTTAACTCTTTTGTTATGCTTTGAAGGGTTCCAATGTACAGCGAAGCTAAGTTGGCATTTTTCATATACTTGTGGTGCCCCAAAACTAAGGTATCCACATATATCCTCTCCTACTTCAAAGAAATTTTAATCTTTGACTTGGTCTGCTGGCCATCTTCTCCTAATTGTCTTGTCTTTGCATGAAATTATTGCAGGGAACAATATATGTCTATGATTCCTTCTTTAGACCGGTAGTGTTAAGACATGAAACTGATATTGATCGTAGTTTGTTAGAATTGAGGACAAGAGCAGGAGATCTGGCATTTCTATACTGGCAGAATGCTGCTAGCTATGCGCAGACGAGGATTTTTGATATATTGCAATATATTGCTTCTCAGTCAACTCCTCGCCCATCTCAGGTTTTCATTAATGTGTCTCAGAGTTGATCTATCTATCTCAATCATGTGCTGTCTTTGAGTCATTCTATTTATGTAAAATGGTGTTAGTAGCTTGACATTAGGGTTGTAGGTTAGGAGTACTAGAGCTTTCCTTACTTCATACCGGGGGTGAGGCGGGGTTGGATCAGGGTTGATCTTAAATGGCTAGCAGTTTATGTTGAACCCACACTATCCTGCTGTTTATCTTAGCCCCGGGCCTTAGACTCTGGTTACTGTTATTGCATGTCATTCATCTTTTGGTTGTTATGCTTCTGTTACTATTACGTTTTCTGTTAGAGTTACTAATGAATTGTCTTTTCTTGTTTTTTATTTCCGTCTTTCTGAGCCGAGGGTCTAACGGAAACAGCCTCTTTACCCTATCGGGACAGGGGTAAGGTCTGCATACACATTAACCTCTCCAAACCCCACTTTGTGGGATTTTACTGGGTTGTTGTTGTTGTTGTTGGTGGTGGTGGTGTTAGTAGCTTGACATCTGAAATCTATTTTCCGTGGGAGCACAAATTTGCTTTTCCAGTTATACAAATGACTTTGCTATTTATTAAATCATACAGTATGGTTTTAGTAGCTTCACACCTGAGATCTTATTTGTTTGCCTATGTTTATTGCATGCATTTTGTTGCCTATCTATCATGACCTCCCACCTGCAATCTTCTCTCCACAATTGTGTTGCTGGAATTTAACTCCTGTGTTTAGAGGGTCAATTGTGAGTCTTTTTCTTGAAACGCAGCCACAGAGGCAAAGCAGTAGAGGTCGCCAGCGTACAGTAACACCACCAAAACGTAGATCCGCTGCCCCAACAACACGGGTACAGACTGAAGAACAAGCATCTCCTGCTTCTACTGAATCTTCAAGTGAAAATGAAGCAGACGCAATAGAAGTGCTGAAGCCCTCACAACCGCCTCCAGTAGCTGCCCCTGCTGCTGCCGCCTTAAATGCACAAAAAGCAACTCCAACTGAAGCCCTCGCTCAAACTACCAAAGCTTCAAGTTCAAGCGAAACTCAAGTGGTGCAGATTGATCAAGTGCCTTCCTTGGACAATCAAAGTGCAAAACCTCCTGTTGAGATAGTGATGGAGGAAGCAGTTCGAATAACACGTGCCAGATCAAGGAAGACACGGCTTGCACCCAATCCTTGACTTGTGGCATCCGGTCCTTACACATGTAAGTTTGAAAATCTGGGTGGTAGGTAAAACGATGCTCTTTAGGATAGCGAGTTCAATGTACAGGTCATGTCTTCTTACATTGAGTACTGAAGTAGTCCATGATTTTTTTGCATGGATTGAGAAATATGAGGGGGTCAAGTGGGGAGGGGCCACCGGACGCAATTACCATTCATTATGAACTATGCAAAATCCAAATTTAAGTACTTTTGTTAGGTGCTTAGTGATTTGAGATGTTAATTCATACTTGCTCATTTTCTGGGAAACTTCCGGTTTGCTGCTCCTGCTCTGACAATGATCACGAGACCATGAATCTTACAGGTTCGTAGAGAGTTACTGTAAATTCAGATACATTGTACGCTGTCTTGGGATGAGATTTTAACTACTTAATTGCAATTGGGTTATTGAATTCTGAATCCGATTGCGGTAAATATATTACTGTCTGTACAAGTTGGTCCTTTTCTCTTTTCCTTGTCTCACTTGAGTTGGAAGCTCAGTGGACTAAACAAGAAAAAATAGTGCTGTGGACCAGGTTTGTTCAAGAGTGCTCTCTTCGCAGTTGTAATTGTTGAGCACTGGATTGGTGATAGCATATCTGATGCTGGTCTTCTTAGGAACTGTTGAAGCTATTAATTTCTTATTTGTTGCGTGTGTAACGAAATTTAGAAGGTGGTTGTGAGACTAATAATACATGAAATTTTATTGAACCAAGTACCAAGAATAATGTATTCAGTCCATAATAATCATGAAAAAGTAATAATGTTGCTGTAGAGTACTAGTCAGAAGGTTAGAAATTTAAGAAATGTTCATGATGACTTAAGTTGTACTTTAATCAAATGTTTTGTCATACCAAGTAAGATCACTCAAAGCCTTTTTGACTTATTTTCTTAAGCTGGTTTTACTTATAAGATTAAGATAAAAATAAAATCGTAGGTGCTTATATTTAGTTTTATTATGAAAACACCCTAATTGGTTTAAGCAATTTTTTTACCGTCGATACCTTAATGAAATTTATGATTAATACTTCCATAATTAATATTTCCCTTATCTCCGAAAAATAGTAGTACTAGTTATAAATATAAGGCTTCCTTCAAATTTCAAGCGTAGAAATGGAAAACTCAAGCTTTAGCGTCAGATCAATCAAGAAAACATGATGATCTCTTAATATTTTGTTTGTTTTGATCATAATCCTACTTTGCTTTTCAATAACAACTTATTAACTTTTGAAATGATTTAACACTCGACCTTGTTGAACCTAGTTATTTTCAGACAAAAAGAAAAGATATAGCTATGGCATTTTCAAAGAAAGGCCATTACACATGCGTGAATATCATCTGAAAATGTATAGTAACCAACTCTTTTTGCACCGCAAAAAGTCTACCAAGATTGGATTATATCCATCACACCACAAATAATATAATTAGTAGTTCTTAATAGTCAATTGAGTGAATACGACAAAAAGGAGAGAGGATAATCATGATCATTCGAAAATTTAATAAGCGTCCCAATTTTGGATGTAATGTCAAAATCACTAGTCAATCAACAGGACGTGATATGGAATAAATTACCTTATACATGTAACTATCACGTACTTATTTATATCACAAAGTAGTACTCCTAGTAAGGATTCAGGTAGCATATATCTTTCATGAAACACGTACGTCCAAAAAGCTTCATCTTATATATATATAAGCCATACCCCTTAATGTTACAGATCGAGCTACATATACAACGATACATAGACAAAAAGTAGACGACTGATCGACCTAGCAAGCATACATATTTAGACAGGAAAGTATTCGTAACTATAAAGTCTAATATTTATACATATTTGTTAAAAGTCCTTGTACATATTCAGGGGCACTTGCGCTTGCCACCATGGGTTGTCATGGCAAAGTAGCAGGGGCACAGCTCTTGGTTACCAGAAGTGCCAGGTGGCACACAGTTACAACGCGCGCAGCAAGTCCCACATGCTCTCTTACATATTTTCTGCCTCGATGCTAGACGACATCTTGCCTCACAGGCTGCTCCACAATCTGCAAATTTCGTTAATTAAAAAAGGAACATCAAGACTCAGAGACACAAAAGGAACATTTGAATGTGTGAATTTAGAGCAAGTCCTCTGTTTTCGGCTCCAACTATGCATAATGCATATACATGTAAAAGGAATACTAATACAATCACACTCAGAACTCATAACGACGATAAAGTTTCGAAAAAAATTCAACTATACATATATATAATTCTCATTTTTGACAATCTTAAAATTGATTGAAGGTGTAGCAAAATATTATACTTGCACATGTTTTCTAATAACTCGGGGGGGGGGGGGGGGGAGAAAGGAAGAAAGAAGTAAGTGCGTAGCTTATATGAATACCTAATTTTGGAGTGTAGAAACTCTCTGTTGCATCCGTATTCACCTGAATGATCAGATTCATGAGCAGACGTTGGCAACCATACAGAATTTCTATCTTGTTTAAAGTATGCAAAAAAGAAAAGAAAAATAAAAGCTACTATAACGTAGTATCATAAAAATATTTCAACAATCATAAGCTTAGTTAAAGATCGAATACCACCACTTGGTTGTCAGCTTCCACAAGATGAACAACTAGTAGAGAGAAAAACACCATAGCAACAAGAATTAGTTTGGAGACAGCCATGGCTAATAGCTCTTGAAGTCCTTGTTACTTAGCTGAAGTAACCTTTGCACTATAGTTCAAGCTTAAAATCATCCACTTATATATAAAGAGAGACTGATCAAGTGAGCAACAGCTGTAAACAGCTAGAAAAATTAAAAATCATTTTGTTATTCCTTTCTTTGACGTGTCAATAACCTAAATAGGGGCATTAGCGGAGACCGGGAAAGGATATGCATTTCCCTTGATATTATATATTAGAAGTAAAATAATTCTATGCATACCAGAAAGTTCCAATTGTTATAAACAGGTAATCTTAAGATCACCTTTATCTTAATTAAAAGATTAATGTTTACATATTCTGAGAAAAATTACTACTCCTATAATTAGTCTATCGGCTGCTTTATTATTCCATAATATAATAGTAGTATCAATATTCTACCAAGGGAAACTAGGGGCTGGCATTGTCTTTTGGATTATTTTCTGATCAATTTGATTTAGACATTTGTTTTTCCACACATAATTAATGCACAACCCTGTTAACTACTAGGTTAATAACAAACACTATAGGCACAGTCATATCTAAAATTAGGTCGACCATAAATTCCATTAAATAGTTCAACAAATTAACGGCCTGGTTCGACTTGAAAAATGAGAAGATTTATATAAATTGATCTTATATGCTTCGCCCACTTTGTGATAATCAAGTTAGGTACGATCATGTGTTTTGCTAAGTTATCTTAATTATTATCCGTTTTGTTCATTTGTCCATTATATTAAAAATATATTATTATTATTATTATTAGCAAATTAAGAGAAAGACAAAATAAAATTTTTGTTTACGCTTACCATTAACTATTCATTCCTTAAATAATCATTTGTCAATATTTTATAATATATTAAGTAATTATTGTGGATAAACTTGTAAAATATATACTTCATTTATTTTTGTTAAAGGAAGTGCAAAGTTAAAACTGGACAACTGAAAGTGAACGGAGAAAATATAAAGAGTTAACTTTCGCTTTAGTTATGACTTATGAGCAGAGGCGGAGCCACATTAACGGCTACCGATTCGATCGAACTCAATAGTTTTAGTTCAAATATCATGTATTCGTCTTATACTTCTTACTAAATATATAAAATTATTAATTTAGAACTCATTAACTTTAAAAAATTAGGACCCCGAACCCATAAGCTTGTAAATCTGACTCCACCTCGTACTTATGAGCGGGCAAGGTGCTATATCCACCTATATTGTGAAAGAAATTTACATTATGCTTTTTATCTTAATCTCACCCCTCGTTGGATGTGCTTGTATACATATCACAAAAGAAAGGAGGACATAGGCCAGGCCGGATACAAGATCAAGGCAACTTTTTACACTATTAACATACAATTTGTTTTGTTTAACCAAAAAATAAAATTTCGGTCAAAACTAGAAATTAAGAGATAAATTGGGTTACTGATAATCAGAAGACAAATATAATAAGGAATATTTGAAGATAATAAAGCAATAAGTAAATTTGTATTATCAGATAATCTCAATGATATTTCTAGTCCTTACAAAAGCTAAGACCTCCTCCTTTTATAGTTGATTTTCCTAGGAGAAGGTATAATGTTTTAGCCTTAAAGAGGCAATTATGAGCATTAAATGACATTAAATGAGACGTTACACAATCAGTCTCATTCAATATTAATTTGCTAACGTATTTGGTATTTAATACTGAATTTAGACTATTTTATGGGATCAGATTTATATCTTTGATTGTCTCTGATTTGGTGGCTTTGATTAAGTTAAATAGTTACGAGACTCGTATCATTTGAATAGCCTCTCGTGCCTATTTAACTTTCTTTTCCTCGTATATAATATCACCTGTGCCTCTTAACTGATCAACTTGTTTTGACTATTTGACCAGTCTACGTGTCACGCCACGTCACTTTTAATATAGATTCAGTTTTTCCCAATATAGATAGTCCCTCCCACTTCCCATTTATTTATCAATTAAATATTTGGAAAGTGGATCTTCATTAAAAAAGGAAATTTTTGTCATAATTAATGTTATGATAGTATCGACACTTCAATTGTCTCTTATATTTAATGCACCATATGCGTGTCACCTTCTCATTAGTTCTGCGATTTTGCAGCCTTTTTCTAAGGCTTCTTTAACTCCATTATTCACGAAGTGATAGTTGCCTTTATTATAGGCTTTCCATCACCCACTATGAGTTTTATATATATATATATATATATATATATATATATATATATATATATATATATATATATATATATATATATATATATATATATATATATATATATATATATAAAACCTTTTTCTTTTGTCTTCTTCTTCACAAGCTCTTTATCAAATTTCTTGCTTTTTACTCTCGTTCACTTTATGTTCAATTCATATCTTCTTGCCATGTTGTCTTCAAATCCTAACCCTAAAAGAGTTCCAATTCTTGATAGTTTTCCCAATGCTCCTGCTAGACATAAAAGGGGTAGAGGAGGTGTACTTCGTGGTGCTGGGTTAGTTCGTGGTGGTACCTCTGGTTCCATCACTCTTTCTAGTTCTGGTAACACCTCTAGAGGCTCTCTTTCTAACAAATCATCTTCTAAGGGTAAAGAGCCTTCTGAACCTATCCAAGAGCCTCTGGTTGAAGAAATTGTACCAATGGATTTGTCTTTTGAACATGACAAAGAATCCTTTCTCGAGCAAGTGATTAAATTAGAGAGGGATGACAAATATCCCTCTTTAATTACTGAGCCTTTGATTCAAATTGTTCGAAGAGACTGTCGGTGGAGAGATGACACCACATAGTTATTCTTAACCCATACCAAATAATAACTTCTTATAGGATTGATTTTTCTTGCGTTTACACTTATCCCTTTACTTTGGGATTTATTCCTGCCATCGACCCAGTTATTCTTGACTTCTGTCGCTTTTGGCCCCCTTGTATGGAGAGTAATGGATTTTTAAGGTATATGTTAGTCAAACCTGATGTTGACTTTACCTTTACTCATTTGATTCATCTTTACCACCCCAAGCTATTCCGCAATGGTATTTTTACCTTAACTGCAAAAAGTAAGAGGGTTTTTGTAAACCCTGAAGATAACACCGACGGTGGCTGGTACACACGGTTTGTTGTTCCCATAATTGATTTGGTGGGTGGATCAAACATTCCTTTTCCTGAGAAATGGAACTTTGCACGTAAGTATTTTCTTTCTTATTGTATTTGTTTTCGTTATTTCAACTCCTTCTCTAATCTCATTATTATTCCTTTGCTTTTTGTAGGAACCATGGGAGATGTGGAGCCCGTTCCTAACTTTCGTGTTTGGGTAGACGCCATCTTGAAAGTCGTGCTTATGAAGGCACGAACTTGGAAATCTATTTCCAACAAACATGGTTGGAAAGTTAAAACTCATGGTATACATCACTATTTTTTTCTCGTATGTTAAACTTTTTACCCTTTTTTAATTTCCTATCCTTTTTATTGTCAGGATTTGCTATTCGGGGATGTCAGTTGAAGTGGCTATTACCCTTAGAGCTTCTTCCATTACTCTTTTATCTTTGGAGAGGGCACAAGACATACTGTAAAAGAGGAAAATAGTTGAAGAAGATTTTGATGTTGATGAAGATGAAGATACCTCTTTGACAGCTCGTCCTAAAACTAGGAGGCGCGATGTTCTGAGGATGAAACTTAAGTTTCTCCTGCTCGTACCTCCGAGCCCGTTACTATTACCTCCGATGAGAAACCGCTCCAAGGGACACCCCTGAATCCACTCAACGCCTCTTTATTGAGGGTTTTGAAAGTGGTGAATTAGGTCCGGTTTTAGATGAAATTCCTCTTTCATTTTCCGTTCCTTTTCCTTATGTTCCTCCCCTTATTTCAAGTGTCTCTTTACCCATTTTGTCTGTTCCTATCTCTATATCAATTTATGCCCTCTTACCTGCCTCAATTCCTTCAAATCCTACTATTTTCACCTTTTCTACCATTCCTCCTTCTATAGTTCCCCCTTCCTCTGCTGATCATGCAGAGGAGGGTTCCAGTAGCAGAAGCATGGCCATGAGGAGTTTGACACTTGAGGTTCCTGCTAATAGCAGTCTTTTAAGGAATTCAGGTAGAGAAGATGTTTGGCTTGAACCCTTAATCGGGGATATTGAGAAAAAGAAGATGGATAGTCATAGTTGTCTGACTTTGATGAACGATATAGTTCATTGTACATTGAAGTTATTTTCCCTTTACTTTTAAATAAACTCTTTCTTTTTAATTCTCACTTTTATGTGCGGTTTTTGCAGGCTAATGTTATAGGTATGAAATTGATGGGAAGAATTTCCGTTTTAGAGAAGAAGGCCCGTGAATCTTATAGAACTTTTCTTGAGGCGGAGAAGATAGCTAGAGAAGCTGAACTTGAGGCCACCAATTGGAAAGAGCAGTTTAAAAACACTCAGAAAATGATAAAGGATTTTCAAGAGAGCAACCATAACCTGGAATAACAAAAACAAGCTCCGACTTCTGAACTAGCGTGGGCTAAGGCTTGCAATTTGGAGTTTTGCGAGCATTGTGTCAAAGGGAAATAGACAAGGGTTAAATTTGGTGCAGCAATCCATAATACTAAAGGCATTTTGAATTATGTACACTCTGATGTTTGGGGTCCTTCCAAAACACCTTCATTGGGTGGGAAGCACTATTTTGTAACCTTTGTTGATGATTTTTCCCAAAGAGTATGGGTGTATACAATGAAGAGAAAAGATGAAGTGCTGAGAATTTTTCTCAAATGAAAGATGATGGTGGAGAATCAAACAGGCAGGAGGATCAAGTGTATTCGCACAGATAATGCAGGTGAATACAAAAATGATCGTTTCAATAAGGTCTATGAAAATGATGGCATCGTTCGACACTTCACTGTCAGACATACACCATAATAGAATGGAGTGGCAGAACGTATGAACCGGACCTTACTGGAGAAGGTACGGTGTATACTGTCCAATGGTGGCTTGGGCAAAGAATTTTGGGCTGAATCAATTATATATGCATGTCACCTCATTAATCATCTACCATCTGCTACTATTGATGGCAAGACACCATTTGGCTCGTTTTCCATGTCACTGGCAAGTGTAACTCACGCATATGTTGTGTTGCATTCGGGTGTTTATTTGATCTATTAATAGTCACTTGAAGGGTCTAAATGATAAAGGGATCAGTTGGGGTGTCCATCTGACAGTTGTGGACAACTTAAAGGGACACTTTAAATATTTCGCCAATATTATATGATACTTACATATGAGGGGCTGCGGGGCGAGTCAGGGGGAACGGTTTAGGGTGTTGGCTGGGCGGGTTTAAGGGTGTTTTGGGCTAGTTGATGGGCTGGGCAGGTTTGGGAATGGGGCTGGTTGGGGGAATTGGGCTAATTTAAATTTTTTGGCCCAGCGAGACTTAAAACCCACCTTTTCCAATTTCATTTTTCTTTTGTTTTGTTTTTCTTTTTTTTTTATTTAAAAATCCTAAATTAATCTTAATTGTAACAATAGGATAATTATCTACTTATAAATTTCAAATAATTATTTGATCCTAAACTAAACTGATTTAAGGATTAAAACGATAAATGTAAAAATGAATCATTTTTGGTGATTTTCATTTTAGTAAAATAATTAATTAACTAATTAATTCTAAAGACATGGAAACAAAATCTAAATGCAATGCATGGTACTTTTTTTTTTTTTGTATTTTTTCATGATTTTAACAAAAGTAAACAAGCACGGAGATGCAAACAAATAACAGAAAAATCCTACAAAAACCCTATAGAATTGCAAATAATTGGAAAAAAATTACTTCTTTAATTTGTAGGAGTATTTCACATAGGGCAAAAATCACGTGCTCACACCCCTCTAATATTCGAGCAGGAGCTATTTTACTCTCAAAAATTCCTTTTATTTTCCCATCCTTTTCTGTTTGGTTGTATTAGTAAAGAACTAAAGATAACAGTACCAATTACAGGTAACTAAAAATATTACTAATGCTATTGGATTCACATTAATTGTCATTTTCTAGTCCCTTTTTTTTTAAAGTTTTTTTTGTGTGTTAAGTTTTGTTTTGTTATGTATGTAATTTTCTCTTTTGATTTCAGTCGAGAAAAATGACATGATTTCTTCTATATCTTTCTATCATTTTTGTTCTATGTTGCAGAACATATCGATTTTATTTACTTATAATAAAATAGGATTTTTAAGTAATAGCGGGGACTTTTTTGGTCGAATAAATTATAACCGTGTAATATTATTTGTATTGTTTTTGAATATTTTAATTTTGATTTTAAGATATTTAATTAATAAAATTTAATTTAGATTCGGAAGTTACTCAAATTAATATTATTTTCTAATCTATACATTTTTTATATTTTTCAATAGTTATGTTGTAAGCCAAGTGGATAAATCATAGGAGTACTTAGTAATTAGCAGCTAATGCAATAATACATGTGAACAATTTGAAAAGATACTACTATATATCCCTAAACAATAAAGATATTCAAATATATGCTAACATGGCTTCTGCCGTTAGCGCGAGGACCATATTTGGATCTTTATATTTTTCCGGGGTTTGAATTTAAGAGGAATTGTCGGAAATCACTAGTATTTTCACAAACAATAAAATATTAAGAAGTAGGATGTATACCACTCTATTTAATTTGGAAGTATACATTGTATTCAAATAAGCTACATTCATAGCTATTTTACATTGTATTCAATTTCAATATTTGTCTATCACAAAAAATAATTGTCTTAATACATAAATACATGCGAAATTAAAAAAAAACTATATTATATACAAATACACTCAAATTTGAGTATATTTATACTAGGGGTGTACATAGATCGAGTAGGCTCGATTTTTATCAAAACCAAACCAAACCAACTATATCGGTTTGGATTGGTTCGATTTTGTCGGATTTTTGTGTTTTTATGTTTCATAAATATATTTCAATCTTACTTTGTTAAAATTATAGATAAAATTTTGATAAATGAATATATGTGTAGTAATTATGAAAAAATTGACAAACATATGATCTATTAAAATATTCTAATGGGAGAATTGTTTTAGTAACACATAATATTTTTTTTTTTTGTATATTTAGGTACATCCAAATCAAAAAGTTCTTTCATAGTTTCATTCGAAGTTGAGATTGAAAAAAATAATGAATATACAACCTGCTTCCTTCAATGAAGTTGAGATTGAAGTCTGTGATATTTTGCTCAATCTTAAGAACCTAATTCAAGAATCAGAGTCTCGCTCTCGTGTTTCACAATTTACTGTTAGAAGATCCGATACGAATTTAGGCATTAATTATGATGTTCACTCACAATGTTCATCACCTAATTCTGTCCAAAGGAATAATTCGCAAGCAGAAGATAATGACAATAATATTGATCCCACATCCATTATATTAAAACCGGAGGTAACAAGTACTAATACTCCTTTTTCTTTGTCCCCTACTGAATTTGATGACAAGCCCATGCAATATTCCTCCAAGAAAAACAGTAAAAAACAGGTATTGAAATACTAGTAAAATTCATATCCTTTTTTCTTCTTTCTTGCTTGAGTTTTAACACTTTTGAATTCTTTGCTTATTAAATAGTATGTATTTTCTATGAATTGTTGCTTATTGCAGACAAGAGAGGAATTGATGCATGCTATAGAGAAGTTGACTCGATGCAGAGAATTGCTAAGAGGGGTAAATTCGTGAATTACTTGACAAAAGCTCTGTTTTTATTTCAAACGATTGTATTGTACTTTTTTCGTTTTTTTTTCTCAAATTCTTTTGCCTTTTTTTTTTCCTCTCTGAGAATTCTGCAGGAGGTGGAGAATGTACAGAGTTACTACAACAGCCAAAAAACTTACAATCATAAATTGAAAGCAATAAAAGAAAGGGTGAGTATGGAACCCCACATATCAGAGTCAGCTGCTTTTTAATTCTTTTAATTTTCTGAAGAAATTCTGACAGTTTTTTAATGTGGCCCCATATTTTATTCAACTTGTTTTTGGTCATAATAACCTAATTGAGAATATTATCTCCCTAAAATAGCACCATATAACTACTTTTTTGATTAGTCAATCAAAAATAGCCAGCATTAACCAATTCAATGAAAAATAATCACTATTTTGCTGCAGCAAAGATCGATCCAGCATAATATACTGGAGTTCGGTGCACCTGTGTATAAACGCCAGCATATTATGTTGAACCGGTATACTTTACTGGCTCCAGTATAATATACTGGAGATTGGAGCACCGGTGCTCCAAACTCCAATATATTATGCTGGACCGGTATACTTGTTGGAACTCCAGTATATTATACTGGAGTTCTAGTATACTTATGTTGGAACTCCAGCATATTATGGTGGAGTTCTAGCATGCTTATCTTGGAACTCCAATATAATATGCTGGAGTTCAAGTATACTTATGCTGGAACTCCAGCATAATATACTGAAGTATTTTCCGAGTTTTGAACAGTGTTTTTGTTCAGATTTTTCTTTACATGAAAAGTGACTAAATTTCAATTACTTCTGAAACTGAGCTATTTTTGAGCAACCAGTTGTAAATTTTCTGGCTATTTTTGAATTTTACCCCATTATCTCCAATACGCCAGTTAAACTAGTTTGGGTCGAATGAATATCTTACATTCAAGCTTAAACATTATATTAAAACATATTTTGATGATTGTAACGATTTTTTATTATTAGATTTTGGGGAGGGGGGAAGTGAACATATGATTCTCGACTTGGTTGTTGTAGTATCAAATAAAAAGAAATTCAAAGTGTAGCCTCCTAACCAATTGACTTGTCTCTTTGACAAACATTCTTTCCAATTAAGTTTTCCTCTTTCGTTATTGTTTGACACAATCAATAAGACATCATCGTCCTCTAGACCTCTATGATTCAAATTTTCAATATTACAGTTTGAATTGTGAAAACAATAATACAATACGCAAGAACGGAGGGCCCTACCAAACCCCACCTAGCCCCGGAAAATAGTTTGAATTGTGACTTTGTATGAATATATATATTTACTAGATTGAGTTGATTGGTTGCTAATTGCAGGTAATGACAATATTGAAAGACCATGGGCCTCAGACCTGCCATAAGCTTCAGTACCTAATGGGCCAACTGCCACAAGCTCAGCCCATGTACTCATATGCTAATGTATTGGGGTCTATGAATCATACGGGCCCACTAGGCCCAATTCCTAATCTCAATGTCAATTTGGTGGATTGGGCTTTTGCTGAAAGAAAGACCCAATTTGCAGAAAGTCATCGAAATTTAGGCACTTTAATCTGAGCGAAACCACTTTTCAAAATCTGGAAAAATATGCCCGCAAAATTTACTGGAGTTCCAGCATAATATGTTTGAACTCCCGTAAATTTTACGGGAGTTCCGGGATAACTATGCTGGAACTCCCGCAAATTTTACTGGAGTTGAAGCATAATTGTGCTGGAACTCCAGCAAATTTTACGGGAGTTCCAGCAGTATAATTGTCCAATATAATATATTGGAGTTTAGAGCACTAGTGCTCCAGTCTCCCGCAAATTTTACAGGAGTTAGCAAAGTATATCGGTCCAGCATAATATATTGGAGTTCGTACACAAATGCACTAGAACTCCCATATAATATACGGGACCGGTCCCTGTTGCCACAAGCTCAGCCCATGTACTCATATGCTAATGTATTGGGGTCTATGAATCATACGGGCCCACTAGGCCCAATTCCTAATCTCAATGTCAATTTGGTGGATTGGGCTTTTGCTGAAAGAAAGGCCCAATTTGCAGAGGCTAGAAGGAAGAGGAGGATGAAAATAGTAGAAACCAAAAAGAATAAGACCGACAAAGGGAAAATATAAATAGATAATTAATTTGTTTTTGTTACCTAGCTTTATCACTCTTTGAAGTTGGAACATATATAACTTTTGGTAGAATTATGTGATGAGGAATTAGGAAATATAGCCCAAGTGGTTGAGGAATTGTAAATGAGGGTATATTTGGCTAGAACTTAATTAAAGTATTTTTCTTGAAAGGCAAAATACATAAGTTGTCATCCGAACTATGACCCAAATCTCTGTTACACACTTTCTAGCAACGAATATTATTTTATACACCCAACCTTTCCAAAGAATATCCAAGACACACCACTTTTTTCTTAACTAGTTATTCAGAATATGTGTAATATCATGCACCAATCAAACAGTGACACGTGTCATTTAAAAATAAAATAATTAAAATTACAGTTGTACCCATCATCTTACTCATCCAAACAACAATGGCCGTCTTCTCCCTCTTTCACCATCAAACACCATAGTTTGTTCCTCCACTTTTTACTTAATAACAAAGTCACAATTAACTAACAAAAATCACATAAAAAACACGCAAAACTCCATCTTTTCTGCTGAAATTGAATCAAAATTTTTGAGTCGAGATCCAACTCATTTTTCATTTCACTTATGTAAAAGTTCAACTGCCAATAACTACCATCGCCATAAGTCAGCTATTTAAAAAATCGTCCATTATAAAATTAAAGAATGTGCACAAGCTTGAGCTAACCTTTAATGGTTGAAAAAAATTTCGGAAAATTCTCGCTTCCTAAAAATTCGACTTTGCTATGGGTAAAGCTCAAGTTAAGCTTCTCTACAACAAGAAGAGAGATGAGAAATCATGGTACGACTATTTGAGAAGAAGGGCATTGGGTGGTGGAGTTCAAGGAGTAGGTATGCCAGAATTTTAAAAAAGAAGAAGATGACTCAATTTAAAATTTTAAAAAACTAAAAACCCTGACATCTGATACAAAATTCTTCTGTTCACGCGACTCAATTCGTTGGAAAAAGCACGTATTATTCCCGTGGGAAAAGTCGTGTGTATTAGATATATTTTGGAAAGGAGGGTGTGTAAAGTAATATTCATTCCTAAAAATTGTGTAACAAGGAATTTGAGTCATAGTTCGAGGGTAACTTATGTATTTTGCCTTCTTGAAATAAAACACAATGCAGTGCATATTTTTCTCAACATACTAGAATGCATCTTATTTCGATCATTGTTAAACATTTCAATTTCCAGCCACAAACAATGTATACAACAGAAAGTTCAACTGAAATATATAAAATGTCAAAGAAAACATAAACAATAACAAATCCATAGACAGAAAATAAATAAAGCAGTAATACTGAATTTCAAAAGCCATTAACCTTATTCATAATGCTCTTCGACTCCCTCCTCTTCATATTCTTCCTCATCATCTGCAGTAGCATCCTGATACTGCTGATATTCAGCAACCAAATCATTCATATTACTCTCAGCTTCAGTAAATTCCATTTCATCCATTCCCTCTCCAGTATACCAATGCAAAAACGCCTTTCGCCTAAACATGGCAGTGAACTGTTCGCTCACTCTCCTAAACATTTCTTGAATAGACGTCGAATTTCCAACAAAAGTTGATGCCATTTTTAGCCCAGTTGGTGGAATGTCACACACACTAGACTTCATATTGTTAGGAATCCACTCGACGAAGTAGGACGAGTTCTTGTTCTGGACATTGATCATTTGTTCATCTACTTCTTTTGTGCTCATTTTTCCTCTAAATAAAGCAGAGGCAGTTAAGTAACGCCCGTGACGAGGGTCAGCTGCACACATCATGTTCTTGGCATCCCACATTTGTTGTGTGAGCTCTGGCACTGTGAGGGAACTGTATTGCTGTGATCCACGAGATGTCAGTGGTGCAAATCCCACCATGAAGAAATGAAGACGTGGAAATGGGATTAAATTCACTGCCAATTTCCTCAGGTCCGAGTTCAGCTGGCCAGGAAATCTCAAACAACATGTAACACCACTCATTGTTGCAGATATCAAGTGGTTCAGGTCACCAACTGCAAACGAAATCAACATGATTTAGAATTTGTGTACGAATGACCAAATTATACTACTTTCTCTTGAACATTTTATACGACGATATTTGATTGGAATAAAGTTTTAAGATGTTAATTCAGCTTGTTTATTGAACTAGTCATAATGGGAAAAAAAAGAAAATTATCAGTAGAGAAGCTAGTTCGATAAAATAAAAATAAGGAGAAAAAAGAAAAAGAAAAAAACTACTGTAACTATTTTTTTGGAACCCTAGGAAAACCCGCAACCGCTACAGCCTCTGCCCTTCGGGTGAGTACTCTGTGCGTACTAGGTAAACCCCTCACTGTGTAATAGATTGCAAACCACACAGGGAATATAAACTGCACTTAGACAAGTCTTGTGCGACAACAAGCTCGACCCAAAAGACATTGAGGGGGATAAATCCCAGATCATCGGAATGGATGACCGCCCTCCAAACCAACTAGGCCATCCAGAAGGGATTAGTTAGTCACAGCTAACTTTAACATTTGAATAAGTTTGAATTCTTGAAAGTTGCATAGAATGTAGTATTATTTAGTGAGACAGGCTTAAATATTTAGAAAACGTCCAAGAAGTGTCAGATAAATTAGTGTGAATTAATTTCTACCTATATACTAATAGTGTAAAAGAGTATCATGTCAACTAAAGAAACTACAAAATAAGTAGAACTAGTTACCTAAAATGAGGGAGACATCCTTCTACTAGATGTTTATTTACGCTAACAGTACAAAAATTATTTGCACTTGTAAATATATACTAGTATAAGTTAAATCCAATTAATACCAATAATGAAGTAGTTGTTAATACGAAAGGGAGAAATTAAACTCACAGCTTGGATTAGTGAGCTTGAGAGTCCTGAAACAAATATCGTAGAGGGCTTCATTGTCAAGGACCATACATTCATCAGCATTCTCCACCAATTGGTGCACAGAGAGTGTAGCATTGTAGGGTTCAACAACAGTGTCAGAAACCTTTGGAGATGGGAAAACAGAGAAGGTGAGCATCATTCTGTCTGGATATTCTTCCCTTATTTTTGAAATCAAAAGAGTTCCCATGCCTGAACCAGTTCCCCCTCCAAGTGAGTGACAAACCTGGAATCCTGCCTCATTAAACAAACACCAAATTTAATTAGGAATGACAACTGCCAACACAATCACCCTGAGACAGACTTACATTGTTTATTAGGAATCAAGCATGGGCATATAGTAACATTACATAAGCTGTTCTTTGTTTGTCAACCCTTGGATTTCCAAAACAAGAATGCCATTGTTTTCATTTACAACAACATACCCACTGAATTTCAACAAGTAGGGTATGGGGAAGGTAGGGTGTACGCACTTTACCCCTACTTAAAGCAGGTAGAGAGGCTGTTTCTGGTACACCTCGGCTCATGGCACACATAAATGTGAATCCATAATTGAGACCAGTAGAGCATTGGCAGGAACATAAAGATAAAGGGCATGCGCGAGCCAAGCCAAATAAAGGACATAGTTCACCCTTATTATCAGCAGCATTCTCATTAAAGAGCAACACTATAAAATAATATATCCACTAATAATTCATTATGCCATAAGTCTAAAAAAAAAGCATTTCTTGAATAAATCTCCTATGTATATAAATATGTTTATTTCACCATAAACATGTTAAGAAAAGTAGGATTTATAAGTTAGAGAAACATTTTTCACAATTCTTCAAAGTGTTGAAGAATTCTCATCCTACGTATCTTAAGTGTTCGTCAGAAAAACATGGATGATCCATATATGTTTTCTTCTGATAAAAACGTACTCTAATGTGTAATATAAATAAGGTTCTGACGTTGTAAAAACATATACTACTATGCTATATGGTTGTTTACTGTTAAATATTCTAAGAAAAAGCACTAGGCAGTAAGATTTCTGAAATATATTGAAAAGTAGGAAAATTTAAGGTATATATTGCCAGCAATAAACCAGATTGCTTACTACTTATAAACAAGAGAGGGATGTACATCATACATTCTAATTTCTTGTTTGTCAAATGTAAGTAATAGACATAAAATAAAATAAAAAAACAAGAATATAATGAATAATTTGTCTATTCAATCAGCATATATATAATGAATATTTGATGTGCAAGACAAGTCCTTATATATACTCCCTTGATCCATTTTAGGATGCTTTTGTTTTTAAATTTATTTTAAATAGAATAATGATATAAACACTTTAATTTTAATTTATTTAATTTTACCCTTAATATTATATTTTGCCCGCCACAAGTTCTAACTTACTTTTTGATAGGGCAGATACACACAGTACTTGGTACGTTTGCATGCGTTCACTCGAGCATCATACGACAAAAGAAAAACAGATCACGGACTGTAGACATTACAACATGAGAATATTTATAAGCATTTACAGCTATCATTGTCGGCAGTTTTTTCTTTTTCTTTTTTTTGTTTTTAAATTCTAGGCACATTTACACACGAAAGCAAATCGAAACGAAAAGTAATTAAAACATAGCAAAAGTAAGGGAAAAAAAACAAAACCTTGCATGCAGTCACAATTCTCAGCCTCTTTACGAACAACATCAAGAACAGAATCAATCAACTCAGCGCCTTCAGTATAATGACCCTTAGCCCAATTATTTCCAGCACCAGACTGTCCAAAAACAAAGTTATCAGGTCGAAAGATCTGTCCATAAGGACCAGATCTAATACTGTCCATAGTACCAGGTTCAAGATCCATAAGTACAGCTCTAGGTACATAACGACCAGCAGCAGCCTCATTGAAATACACATTAATACGTTCGAGTTGGAGATCAGAGGCATCTGCGTTACTAGCATTGTAACGACCAGTTGGATCAACACCATGTTCATCGCATATTACTTCCCAGAATTTGGAACCGATTTGATTCCCACATTGCCCACCTTGAATGTGCAAGATTTCTCTCATGGTTTTTTGATTGGGGGAGAGAGAAATAAGGGAAATGGAAATGGGAAGAGAGAAAGAGAAATAGAGGAGAAATAAGAAGAAGAGGAGGAGGATATTTTTGGAGAGGAGTGGGACAACGTGAGGAGTTGTTGGGTTGAGACGACAGGGCAAGAATACGGACAGAAATTAAACCGCTGGCCGATTAGAGGGGGACAGAGGTCCCACGTGCGCACCGTCAACAACAGTTTTCATGTTTATTTTTCTTTTGGATTTAAGTGTAAAAAGTTTTTACTATAATATTACGGGCAGTTCTAGAGAGGCATCCATTAATAATCCCAAGATTAAAATATTGGGATTGTTATACCACATCCGGTATATATGAGTAAGTTCATATCAAGAGTTCTGTATAAAATTTGTATGGGGGTGTTGTATAGGTCAAAACTTACCTCTAAAATGCTTAAGCCATGATAGCATTAGCGAAACATTCACAGGCCGTCATGTGTCGACGTGATTCGAGGAACATTGAAGGATGCGGTCGAAGAGTCAACAAGGATTAAGATCGAGAAGTCATCAAAGATTGAGGTCGAGATCGAATTACAGAGTTATAACGGCTATTTTCAAGACATGACATTAAAGATAATATTCTAGTGTATATTCTCTGTACTTGTACTATTAGGGCTTGTAGCAACATGTTCTCTATAAATAGAAAGAAACACAATGATATGGGATAGGAGATATTCATTTGTAAAGAACACATTGACAGTATAAGAAAGAATCCGGTCTTATCACATATATACAAAAACAATCTTTTTACCAAGATCCTTGCATAGCATTCCCAGTGGATCCAAGAACAACTCAAGTGTTCAAAGGCTTATCAATCATGTTTATCATTGTCAAAAAGAGTATCCATTGATCTCATCTCTTTTCGTCTCACTCACATGTTTATTTACCTAAATGTCATTTATTATTATTTATTGATATTAAATGTCATAGTTCACCTTTTTGGATCATTGAGTATTATTATTGTTGCTTATACTAGCTCATTGACATTCGAATAAACATACTAGTTATTTGGTCTCGACATACGTAGCTTTATCTTTTGGATATTATTTTTAATTAAGATTAACTCTTCTTTATACAAATCCAAAAATCAATATTTTTTGGTCATGGCACAGTCTGTGGGATCTTCTTAGAAATTTTTTAGTTTTCTTTAGATCTATAGCTAACGTGAGTCACTAACCTCACAAACCCCAAGATTCCTCCTTTCTTTGCACGTACTAATAATCAAGGTTCTGTCACAACCCGGATTTCCCACCATCGGGGTCATGATGGCGCCTACTAATGGAAGCTAGGCAAGCCAAAAATTAATTGCTCCTCCCTTAATTACCGAATTCTTATTAAGACATAAAAATTAAAACATATAAATTAAAGCGGAATAATCAAACTTAGCGGAAGACTTAGTCCAATATGATAAAGAAAACTCAAACATGATACACTACCCAAGACTGGTGTCACAATACTCACGAACTTCTAAGAATATTACACATAATTGTCTGAAAGAAAATACAAGCTGTTTATCTCGATTACATGAGATAACAGAATGAAAAGCATAGATAAAAGAGACAACGGGTCCTGCGGACGCCTGCAAGGCTACCTCGTAGTCTCAGTAGTCGGAAAATCCACAAGTCGCTACTGCCGCTGCTGCTGTCCGTAACTTGTATCTGCGCAAAAAGAGCGCAGAGTGTAGTATCAGCACAACCGACCCCATGTGCTGGTAAGTGCCTGGCCTATCCCAGCGAACTAGTGACAAGGCTAAGGCCAGTCACCCACATAAACATGTACAGTTGCAATATATATATATATATATATATATATATATACAATACACTTATAAAGAAAGACTCTATTCTGAAATAACAGTCAATAACTCCTGATATCCAGGATAATCTAATCAACAGAATAAATCTTACTTTCATGTCTCAATTCTTTTCTCATTTCATATCTCGTGGTAGGCGTACCACCCGCTCCCAACTATCACAGTAATTACATCTTGTGGTAGGCGTACCACCCGCTCCCAAATATATCAATAGGCTACCGGCAACTATGGCCAATGCCAATATTTAAATCACTTTGTGGTCGGCGTGCCACACGATCCCATTTCTTATTATATAAGTGGTCGGCGTGCCACACGATCCCAATTCATAAATATATAAGTGGTCGGCGCGCCACACGATCCTAATTCATAAATACATATATATTACCGGCATTTAGCCAATAATCTCTGCATCAACAATATTTATAATTACCGATTTTAAACTAATAATTGATAATAATTTCAACAATTTATCTCCATTACCGGTATAACACCAATAACTCTTAATCAACAATTTATTCATAACTAAATTCCTATTCCTTCAAGCTAGGATAGAGCAAACACTTACCTCGAAAGTTTACGAACGATTCAATCCGTAGCAATGCCTTTTCCTTTCGAATTTGACTCCAATCCAATCGTATCTATACACAATTGATTTAATATCATCAATACTACTCAACAAACTAATTCATAAGGCCAAATACAACTTTTACAACATTCTGCCCGAAATAGTGAATTTCGACCCCGGGCCCACATGGTCGGAACTCGGGGTTCGTACCAAAATCCGGTTACCCATTCCCCCACGAGTTCAAGTATATGATTTGTTTCAAAATCGGACCTCAATTCGAGGTCCAATTACCCAATTCATGAAAAACCCTATATTCTTACAAAAACAAGAAATTCTAGCATGAAAACCTTTGATTTCTATTGAAAAACATGTTTAATGATGTTAGGAATTGAAAGAATTAAGTAAAAAGTGACTTACAATTGTTTTGATGAAGAAGGAATCCGTGAAGAATCGCAAATGGGTGTTTTTGTTTTGTAAAAAGTGAAGAAATGAACTGAAAATCGTGTTTTACGGGTCTCTGTGTTCGCATTTGCGAACATGGGTTCGCAATTGCGAACCCCGACCAATTTCTGGAGTTTGAAAAATAAGCTAAGTCTGGGAAGTTCGCATTTGCGAACTTTTGTTCGCATTTGCGAAGCCAAGGCAAATGTGGGGGCTTCGCATTTGCCGGCCTTTGCCTCTCGCAGGAGCTACCTTGTCACGACCCGGATTTCCCACCATCGGGGTCATGATGGCGCCTACTAATGGAAGCTAGGCAAGCCAAAAATTAATTGCTCCTCCCTTAATTACCGAATTCTTATTAAGACATAAAAATTAAAACATATAAATTAAAGCGGAATAATCAAACTTAGCGGAAGACTTAGTCAAATATGATAAAGAAAACTCAAACATGATACACTACCCAAGACCGGTGTCACAATACTCACGAACTTCTAAGAATAATACACATAATTGTCTGAAAGAAAATACAAGCTGTTTATCTCGATTACATGAGATAACAGAATGAAAAGCATAGATAGAAGAGACAACGGGTCCTGCGGACGCCTGCAAGGCTACCTCGTAGTCTCAGTAGTCGGAAAATCCACAAGTCGCTACTGCCGCTGCTGCTGTTCGTAACCTGTATCTGCGCAAAAAGAGCGCAGAGTGTAGTATCAGCACAACCGACCCCATGTGATGGTAAGTGCCTGGCCTATCCCAGCGAACTAGTAGGAATTTAGTTATGAATAAATTGTTGATTAAGAGTTATTGGTGTTATACCGGTAATGGAGATAAATTGTTGAAATTATTATCAATTATTGGTTTAAAACCGGTAATTATAAATATTGTTGATGTAGAGATTATTGGCTAAATGCCGGTAATATATATATTTATGAATTGGGATCGTGTGGCGCGCCGACCACTTATATAATAAGAAATGGGATCGTGTGGCACGCCGACCACAAAGTGATTTAAATATTGGCATTGGCCATAGTTGCCGGTAGCCTATTGATATATTTGGGAGCGGGTGGTACGCCTACCACAAGATGTAGTTACTGTGATAGTTGGGAGCGGGTGGTACGCCTACCACGAGATATGAAATGAGAAAGGAATTGAGACATGAAAGTAAGATTTATTCTGTTGATTAGATTATTCTGGGTATCACGAGTTATTGACTGTTATTTCAGAGCAGAGTCTTTCCTTATAAATGTCTTGTATATATCTATATATATATATATATATATATATATATATAGATATATATTAAATGCGAAGCATTCTTCGCAAATGCGAAGGTCCCTCAGCCCAGCCTTGTTCGTAAATGCGAACAAATGTTCGCATTTGCGAAAGACCCTAGAGGCCAGCCTGGTTCGCAAATGCGAACATATGTTCGCAAATGCGAAGCCCCAGATTTGCCTTGGCTTCGCAAATGCGAACAAAAGTTCGCAAATGCGAACTTCCCAGCCTTAGCTTATTTTTCAAACTCCGGAAATTGGTCGGGGTTCGCAATTGCGAACCCATGTTCGCAAATGCGAACACAGAGACCTGTAAAACACGATTTTCAGTTCATTTCTTCACTTTTTACAAAACAAAAACACTCATTTGCGATTCTTCACGGATTCCTTCTTCATCAAAACAATTGTAAGTCACTTTTTACTTAATTCTTTCAATTCCTAACATCATTAAACATGTTTTTCAATAGAAATCAAAGGTTTTTATGGTAGAATTTCTTGTTTTGATAGAATATAGGGTTTTTCATAAATTGGGAAATTGGACCTCGAATTGAGGTCCGATTTTGAAACAAATCATATACATGAACTCGTGGGGGATGGGTAACCGGATTTTGGTCCGAACCCCGAGTTTCGACCATGTGGGCCCGGGGTCGAAATTCACTATTCCGGGCAGAATGTTGTAAAAGTTGTAATTGGTCTTAGGAATTAGTTTGTTGAGTAGTATTGATGATATTAAATCAATTATGTATAGATACGATTGGATTGGAGTCAAATTCGAAAGGAAAAGGCATTGCTACGGATTGAATCGTTCGTAAACTTTCGAGGTAAGTGTTTGCTCTATCCTAGCTTGAAGGAATAGGAATTTAGTTATGAATAAATTGTTGATTAAGAGTTATTGGTGTTATACGGGTAATGAAGATAAATTGTTGAAATTATTATCAATTATTGGTTTAAAACCGGTAATTATAAATATTGTTGATATAGTGATTATTGGCTAAATGCCGGTGATATATATATTTATGAATTGGGATCGTGTGGCGCGCCGACCACTTATATATTTATGAATTGGGATCGTGTGGCGCGCCGACCACTTATATAATAAGAAATGGGATCGTGTGGCACGCCGACCACAAAGTGATTTAAATATTGGCATTGGCCATAGTTGCCGGTAGCCTATTGATATATTTGGGAGCGGGTGGTACGCCTACCACAAGATGTAGTTACTGTGATAATTGGGAGCGCGATGGAGTTTTTCCAATTAAAGGACAATCGAAACGGGATCAACTTATTTAATTCAGAGTCGCCACTTGGAAAAATAATGGTGTCCCAAGTCACCGGTTTGATCCCGAACCGAGGAAAGGTTTGACTATATATTACGGTCCGCGAACCAGAAATCCGGATAAGGAATTCTGTTAACCCGGGAGAAGGTGTTAGGCATTCCCGGGTTCCGTGGTTCTAGCACGGTCGCTCAATCATCGTATTTGGCCTCTTTATCTGATTTTATAATGTGCTTTAACCTCTGTGCAAATTTTAACTTTTAACCGCTTTTGATTATTATTATTATTATAAGAATTATTATTATTATTATTTTAACAAAGAATTGCAACGTTGTGAAAATGTATCTCGAACCACGTCGCACCGGTGCACCCGTGGTTGTCAACACATTTCGACTCCGTTGAGATTTGGATTTGAGTCACATAAATGTGCACTCGAGTTTAAGGAGATAAGATTATTAAATACGCGCCTAAAGATACCAACGCGTTTTGTGTTCGGGAAAGGCCGTGGAATCCGCTAAACAGCACATCCCGAAATCGAAACATTTTTTCGTAATAATCGTCTGTTGAGGGCCCCGCAATTTGCGTGTTATTTTGGCGAGGCTCGTCTCGCTTGTTGTTTAAGGGCTCATTACCCTTTTATTGTTTATTGTTTTAAATGAATTACAACGCAGTGGAAACGTATCTCGAACCATGTTGCACCAGTGCACCCGTGACTTTTGACACATTTCGACTTCGTTGAGATTTAGATTTGGGTCACATAAATGTGCACCCGTATTTGAGAAGGTAGTACCAGAATACGTGATTAAAGTAACTACGCATTTATTATCTTTGGAGAACACCGTAAAATTCGCTATACGGTTGATCCCGAAGTCTAAGTATTTTTATAAAATACGAAACGATCCAAAATATTAGCGAGAAGAACAATATCAGAAAAGAACAGCACCTTTATTTCTGCATATTTTTCAACGTACACAACGAGAAAACGAACATTTTATGACGATCTCAAACCTTGACCTCTCCGGACAGAACTCGAATCAAACGACGACCTCGACTGAAGTTGTAACTCGAATCAAAATGAAGAGATAACCGAATGGTTTCATGGCTGCGCTGGCTGATGTTGTTAGTGGTCGCTGCTGGTTTAACGATGGAGCAGACTGGTGCGAGATGGAGTAGTTGACGGGAAGCAGTAGTGATGTTGCTGCTCGACGTGAGGTAGGCGAAGGAGATGGTGTGAGGGTGTTCGACGGGTGGTTGGAGACTGTCGTGGGCTGGACGACGACGGGAATGGAGGGACGTTTTGGACAGTGACGGATTGTGGTCGACAGGAGGCTCGACGACGAGAGGGGTTTGCCGGAGGGTAGCGGCTGTAATGGTGGTCGTTTGGACAGTGACGACGTGAGGAAGGTCGTTTGGGGAGCTTGTTCGTTTGGGTACAGGCTGCTGGAGCTTCAGTGGTGTCTAGGGTGTGTTTGGAGACGATAGAGAAGAGGTCGTGACAGCAAGGTGAAGGGTCGTTTGGATGGGGACTGATAGGTTAGAGGTAAGGTACTGTGGAGCAGTAGCTATGGAGTTTTGGGTGAGATTCTAAGATGCTGCTGCCGTTTTTACCTTTAGAGAGCTTAGAACGTCCAGAAAACATAGATGAGGAAGGAATTTTCCATAATTGGAAGAGACTTGAAGTTCCGCCTCCTTCTCTTTCTCTCAGAGTTCTCCCTTTTAAAAACCCTCCACTGTAGTCTCTTATCCTCTATATTCTATTGTATTTCAAATATATCAAGACCAAAATGATGGGTCTCACGTGGGGTTGGGTACCCAATAGTGATGGGTCTTCCTCGTGTTCTGTCCGTGTCCCCCATGTCCGTGTCCCCCACGTGTGGTGGGCTCGGATTATTATGGGCTATGTCCGAAAATTATAAAATCGGGTAGTTTGAACCCGAATATTATTCTTCGCCCGGAACCGAGAATGAGAACACGGTGTTATTAATTAATCACTACGTAAGCAAAATAACTATAAGACTAATAATTAAAACAAAGTTATTTTTTTATATTTTTCAAGATTAAAGTTACCACAAAATACTAATTATATTATTTTTTGTTTTATAATTTTTGTTTTTATATAAAAATAAAGATATAAAGAACTATTTTTTATATTTTTTAAGTTTAAAATGACTACAAAATATTAATAAAAATTATTTTTGTAATTTTCGTTTTTAATAAAAAGATAAAAATATAAAGTACTATTTTTGTATTTTTCAAGTTTAAAATGACTACGAAACATTAATAAAACTATATTTTTGTTATTTTTCATTTTAAGGTAAAAATAAAGTAAAAGAGTCAAATTTAGCTAAAATAGCTATATTAAAACTAAACTAAATATTTTACGCTAAAAATATAAAAAATCTCGGGTAGGGGCAAAATCACGCATCTACAGAGCTAAACTTCACGTTCTAGGGTTGTGGTTCTTTCATGACTACCACGAGATATGAAATGAGAAAGGAATTGAGACATGAAAGTAAGATTTATTCTGTTGATTAGATTATTCTGGATATCACGAGTTAGTCGGAACTCGGGGTTCGGACCAAAATCCGGTTACCCATCCCCCCACGAGTTCAAGTATATGATTTGTTTCAAAATCGGACCTCGATTCGAGGTCCAATTTCCCAATTTATGAAAAACCCTATATTCTATCAAAAACAAGAAATTCTACCATGAAAACCCCCCGGGCTCCAAACCAAACATGTACACAACATCAAAAACACATTATGAACTTGTTCGTGCGATCATATCGCCAATATCACATCGTTTTCATCAAATCAAGCCTCAAGTTCATGATTTTCATACTTTTGGTTTTCAAAACTTTCAAACTTGGAACTCAAGGTCCAAAACATATCAAACGAGATCCGAATGTCACCAAACTTTGCAGAAAGCACGTATATAATATTTAAGACTTGTACCGGGCGTCGGAACCAAAATACGAGCCCGATACCAAGGTCAATTAATTCATTTTCCTTTAACAATTATATCAAAAATAATTTCATAGAAAAATTCATAACTTGGGCTCTAGGCCTCAGAATTCGACTCCGGACGCATGTCCAAGTCCCATATTTTCCTACGGACCTCTCGGGACCATCCAATCTCGGGTCCGGATCCGTTTACCAAAAATGTTGACCGAAGTCAACCATATCCATATTAATATCATTTTTATCCAAATTTCTCATAGAATTCATATTTTCTATCACAAAATCTTTCCGGCTACATGCTCGGATTGTCGTTCGTAAACTTTCGAGGTAAGTGTTTATTCTATCCTAGCTTGAAGGAATAGGAATTTAGTTATGAATAAATTGTTGATTAAGAATTATTGGTGTTATACCGGTAATGGAGATAAATTGTTGAAATTATTATCAATTATTGGTTTAAAACCGGTAATTATAAATATTGTTGATGTAGAGATTATTGGCTAAATGCCGGTAATATATATATTTATGAATTGGGATCGTGTGGCACGCCGACCACTTATATATTTATGAATTGGGATCGTGTGGCGCGCCGACCACTTATATAATAAGAAATGGGATCGTGTGGCACGCCGACCACAAAGTGATTTAAATATTGGCATTGGCCATAGTTGCCGATAGCCTATTGATATATTTGGGAGCGGGTGGTACGCCTACCACAAGATGTAATTACTGTGATAGTTGGGAGCGGGTGGTACGCCTACCACGAGATATGAAATGAGAAAGGAATTGAGACATGAAAGTAAGATTTATTATGTTGATTAGATTATTCTGGATATCATGAGTTATTGACTGTTATTTCAGAGCAGAGTATTTCCTTATAATGTATTATATATATATGCCTATATTGCAACTGTACAGGTTTAGAGAGTATTTCCTTATAAATGTTTATGTACATATATATATATATTGCAACTGCACAGGTTTATGTGGGTGTCTGGTCCTAGGCTTGTCACTACTTCGCCGGGATAGGCCAGGCACTTACCGGCACATGGGGTCGGTTGTGCTGATACTACACTCTGCGCTCTTTTTGCGCAGATACAGGTTACGGACAGCAGCAGCGGCAGTAGAGACTTGTGGATTTTTCGACTACTGAGACTACGAGGTAGCCTTGCAGGCGTCCGCAGGACCCGTTGTCTCTTCTATCTATGCTTTTCATTCTGTTATCTCATGTAAATCGAGATAAACAACTTGTATTTTCTTTCAGACAATTATGTGTAATATTCTTAGAAGTTCGTGAGTATTGTGACACCAGTCTTGGGTAGTGTATCATGTTTGAGTTTTCTTTATCATATTGGACTAAGTCTTCCGCTAAGTTTGATTATTCCGCTTTAATTTATATGTTTTAATTTTTATGTCTTAATAAGAATTCGGTAATTAAGGGAGGAGCAATTAATTTTTGGCTTGCCTAGCTTCCATTAGTAGGCGCCATCATGACCCCGATGGTGGGAAATCCGGGTCGTGACAAGGTAGCTCCTGCAAAAGGCATTGCTACAGATTGAATCGTTCGTAAACTTTCGAGGTAAGTGTTTATTCTATCCTAGCTTGAAGGAATAGGAATTTAGTTATGAATAAATTGTTGATTAAGAATTATTGGTGTTATACCGGTAATGGAGATAAATTGTTGAAATTATTATCAATTATTGGTTTAAAACCGGTAATTATAAATATTGTTGATGTAGAGATTATTGGCTAAATGCCGGTAATATATATATTTATGAATTGGGATCGTGTGGCGCGCCGACCACTTATATATTTATGAATTGGGATCGTGTGGCACACCGACCACTTATATAATAAGAAATGGGATCGTGTGGCACGCCGACCACAAAGTGATTTAAATCTTGGCATTGGCCATAGTTGCTGGTAGCCTATTGATATATTTGGGAGCGGGTGGTACGCCTACCACAAGATGTAATTACTGTGATAGTTGGGAGCGGGTGGTACGCCTACCACGAGATATGAAATGAGAAAGGAATTGAGACATGAAAGTAAGATTTATTCGGTGGATTATATTATTCTGGATATCACGAGTTATTGACTATTATTTCAGAGCAAAGTCTTTCCTTATAAATATTTTGTATATATATATATATGTATTGTAACTGTACAGGTTTAAGTGGGTGACTGGCCTTAGGCACTTACCAGCATATTCTCCAATCTGAGAAATGACTGGTGCAACTGGCATCAAGCCTGCTTTGGTGACACTGTCCATAAAGCCTGCTATCCGGACTAGAGCATCCTGAAGATCCGGGGGAACATAACCCCTCCTGGGACTGAGCTGGGCCCACTAGAGCTGCTGGGGCTGGAACCTCCTCACCATTTTCAATATGAGGCTCCACCTCTGGAATTGCTGCCTGGGGCTGAGCTCTGCCCCTACCACGGCCTCCGGCACGACCTCGGCCTTTGCCTCTCGCAGGAGCTACCTTGTCACGACCCGGATTTCCCACCATCGGGGTCATGATGGCGCCTACTAATGGAAGCTAGGCAAGCCAAAAATTAATTGCTCCTCCCTTAATTACCGAATTCTTATTAAGACATAAAAATTAAAACATATAAATTAAAGCGGAATAATCAAACTTAGCGGAAGACTTAGTCCAATATGATAAAGAAAACTCAAACATGACGTACAAATGCTTACATGGCAGGTAACCACGGAGAAAGGGCTAAAGTAACATGTGATTTCCTAACAACCTCATGAATGCTATCAATGAGAGCTGTGAAATACTAGACGAGGACATGACACCCACTGCCTCCACTAGGCACGAGATATCGCCTCCTCCCATTGCAATATAACAAAAACTAATGAAAAGGGGGCCTACATGTCCACAAAAGAAGGGACGCCAATGGCCGTGAAAAAGCTCCTCGAAGCATGGCTGACCGATATGCTAGTAAGCGTGCTAAACAAGCCACTCTTTGCATAACTACAGAAATCGCAAGAGCTTGTGCAGTACAACGAGTAGACGAACAGAGCAACCGGCTAGACCCTCTGACACCAGGTATAACTCACAATATTATTAACAGTGTAGGTGATAGTGCCCTTGTCATTGTTCTAAAGAGGATGGAGGAAATGGAAAATGAAAATAAAGCACCCAGGGACCAAATGAAAGAACACCAAGAACGAGTCGACAAGATACCGCTCGCTCCTAAGCCATTGCCAAAGAGAGATGTCAACAGGTTCGTAGAACAACCACACAGTGAAGAAGCAGCTCCGCTTCTATACCAAAGACCTTCAAAATGCCACCCTACCTCAGGATATGATCGAAGTCAACCCTGTACTGCTATAAAGTAGCAAGAGAGATCAAAGCAGCTTTTATCGGAGAATGTGGAGATTTTCACAGGGATCTAGAGATTGGAATTGAGTTTCTATCTAAATTGGAGTTGCATAATTGATCCTAATTGCACTTCTAAACATTTTTGGTTTTTATATTACTTCTAAATTTATACTACTAAGATGCTAAATTAAGCTAAGGGAAGACTATTGAAGGTTGTATAATTATTTAAAAGGCACTAGGGGAGTGACTTTCTCCTAGGTGGATACTTGACGGGTTCTCGTGTGTATGGCTAGGTTGTCATATATGTGGATTATGATATAACCATTACACGATTCTACTCACTCTATACCTCTCGGTAGTTCGAGTGATTTTGCCCCAATTGACTTTCTCAAGATCAATTGGGTATGATCATTTGTTCAAGCAATTTAGGTTCAAGTCAGATATTACGATCTCTCGGTTTAACCCTTTAATTGGGGCTATCAATTCTCTTGAGTACGTCCCAATTCCTTATTAGACTAATTTTATAGACTTAGGCTCTCTTCTCAAGAAGAGCCCAAGTCAACTAAGCAAAAACTAGTGTTTGCAACCACTAATTCAACAATAAAATTATAAATTAGTCCAAATATCAAACACCCATAGACATTCAAACCTTAGAACACAAGACCTATCAATTACCCACACTAGGAGTGAGCCACAACCTTAGCTACTGGGTCTAGCTACTTATGCAAAGAAATAGATGAAGATAAACCCATAATATACATATGACAAAAAGAAAAGAACGTTTATTAAACCCTGAAATTCAAATATGATGAATAACCTCATTAGGAATTTTAAAATGCTATTAGCAACAAATATAGATCTAAACTATCTTAAAGGTCTCATTAGTCACAATAATATAAAATACATAATTACTTTTAGCAACGCTGGAACTCTAACCATTAAATTGGATATACCTAGCAATCAGACAATGTATCTGTATGACATGTTAATAAATATTCTCGAATAAACAACCCAAATAAGTTGCTGAAGCTAGTAAAGACAATACATAAAAAGGTGAACTAATCTAAAGTTTCACACATGAAGGTTCCCCACTAAACTGTTAACTTATCATGTAGATCCCAAATGCTTAAACATGAAAACTCATACATTACAAACAATAAAGCTAAATAACTAGAAAGAAACATATGAGAAGTAAAACTGAAATTTAGCATTATAAGCTAAACTATTTAAACTGAAACTTGACACATGAAAGAGATACTATTAATATGTGGTACACTATTTTTTTATTTGAACCAGAGAAGAAGACGGATTTGTATTGTATACCCAAATAGTATACAAATATATCATTTTAGTATACAATTCATTCCAACTATATACCCTATTGGTATAGCTATATACTATATTGGTATCATATGCTAGTTAAATTATTTTTGGGTTGTATTACCTGCATTTAATTGGTACAATATTTGATTTTCTTTTGATAATGATAATATAGTACAATGAAATACCTTATTATATTAATATGTGATACACTATTTTTTTATTTTTTCTTTATGTATGTGTGTTATGTAATAGTAGTATAGTCATATAGTTGCCGAAAATTAACTAGTAAAACTGTATATCATGTTGGTATAATTATATGTCATATTGGTATCATATGGTAGTTTGAACATTATTTTGGTTGTTTTAGTTGCATCTTAAGTGAATTCTATTATGAAATTATTTATATCAACATGAGTTGCAATAATGCTGGAATTTTTGTGTGCTGATAGACATAAATTATGTATATTAATAGTTTTTATAGTTATAGACAATTGTTGGAACGACCCCATACAACTATATATCCTCTTAGTATACGAAATGAGCAAGTTATTTTGCGAATATTTAACTAGCAATACGAGTATGTAATTTTTTCATACTTTTATTGCATCATTTAATGTTTTGGTAGAGTAGTATAGTCGCAGGTAATTGTAGCAATATTCTAGAGAAATTATATGTTTTGTTGGTATACATATATACCATATTGGTATCACATGTTACTAGAAGTCTTTTTCGTTACTTATACTTTTGTTCTATTTTTTAATATTTTATATTATTTTTATTCTAACTAGTATATCTGGAGATTTGAAATGACATAGATTATGTTTTCTTGCTCTATAACTGTTGTATTACTGTTAATGATACATTGTGTATTGATATTTATAGGGAAGAAGATCAAGGTTTGCATGACAATCACGTGTTGATTCTTAGAATTTGATTATTTAATTTATGCTCAACAATAATCAATGTGATATTCAGTGCATTAGATTAAGTGACAACTGATATTATTTCAGTTTACTAATTGAATTTAAAAAATGAGAAAGAAAAATAAAATAAAAGGTATATTGTACTAGTTATATTAAAAAAAGGTAAACAAATATTTACTATATCATTATTTTTCTTATTGTATAAAAAAAGAATGATAAAAATAATGAAAACAATAAATAAAATTAGATTATGAAGGGAAAAAGAAGAATATAAAAAAGTTAAATAAAATTATAAAAGAAAAAAAATAGAAGAAAACGAGAAAAAACAAAAGCAGAAAAGTAAAAAAAATAAAAAGAAGAAGAAAAGAAGCATTGAAATAAAAAAGAATTAGAGAATAAAGAAAAAATTCTCTACAAAAACTACTATAAGTAGGAAATGTAATTAGTTTATGGGTAGAAAAATAAATGGGTAGATAAGGGTAAATATCAAACATTCATAGACATTCAAGCCTTAAAATACAAGACCCATCAATTATCCACACTAGGGTTGAGCTATAACACTAGCTAATAGGTCTAGTTACTTATGATAATAGAGGAAAACAAAAAAAAATAGATGAAGAAAAACCCATAATAATTAATTACTAATTAAAACTTGAAGATTCAATGATAAAACTATTGTAAAATTATGCCAAATGGTAAAAGAACACTATCTACGAGCGCATCTCAGCTGTAGAATGTAACTAGTGACCTAAAAATGAAAAAAGAAACTATTTATACTAGGCCAAATATTTTGGACAAAAATACCCCTGCGGGGCTAGTGCAGAACGTACAAAATCGAATGCGGACGCACTAAGGCTCTTAGCTGAAAATCTTGCTCTCTGAACATGGCCGCCGCAGGCCGCACAAAATGCACCGCAGTTGCGGTGGCTCCTGTTCTGGTCTGCATAAAATGGAACGCGGACCGCATTGGCATTGTTCCTTCAACTTGACAACTCTCTGAACTTGAGCTTTACGGACCACTCACAAAAACGAGTGCGCAATGAAGTCAATGCGGACCGCACAGAATGGAGTGCGACCGCATTACTTTGCTGCCTAAAGTGAGCATTCCCCGAACCTCTTCTTTGAGGACCGCACAGAATGGAGTACTGGGGCCACATTGGTCCTGTTGTACCGAGCTTGGACTTGTTCTTGGTACTTGTGCATGTTTCACTTCTTTTTGAGCTCTTTTTGACAAATTATCACTTTTTTATCAAACCCGCAATCAAGTACAACACGTAAGCCTTTGGGACTATTTTGTACATATTTCTAATCAGAACTCAAGTAAGAAGGAGTGTAGAATGCATCATTATCCCTAGTTATCAGGATATACAACGGAACGACCGATCCCGAAGATCATGTGACCCATTACATCACCGTCGTGAAAGGCTATGACCTCGCCGAGGAACAAATGTCCTCTATTTTGCTGAAGTTGATTGTTGTCTGTCTTCAGGATAGCTCTCACCTTTTCAGGAAAGATGTCAGCCTCCATGAACAAAGTATATGTTTTCTTTTGTAAGCAAAGGCTTTTGCATTAACGGTTGTCACGACCCAAACCCGGTCGTGATGGCGCCCAACCCTAAAGTTGGGCAAGCGAGACCAAACGTCGTTTTCATATTAACAAGTTATTAATCAAATTAAACTTAAACAGTAAATGATCACATCAGGTGATAACCGAAACGTAAAACATACAAAATACGGTCCTAAACATATCGTGGTGTCACGAGACTGAGCCTCTACAGAATAGCATCCTAATACAATCAAGTCTAGGCAAATAGGAAATCAACAAGATGATAAAGAAGGAGAAAACAAGCTCTGCGGACGCTGGCAGCCACCTCGAAGTCTCCACGGAATAGTAATGAATAAGCATCTGCGACAGCTCAACTGCTCTCTAGCACCTGTGAATCTGCACAAAAGTGCGGGGGAGTGGGGTGAGTATATTTCAACTCAGTGAGTAATAATAATAAACAATTACTGAAAATAAGGAACTCCTGTACTATCACTTAGCAGTTCTAAGGCAACCCTCACAGGTACGTCATCACTATAGTAGTACTCTAACCTCCAATCTACGTTTATCTCTACAAGATTCTACACTGAACCAACCCTCATTCGTACCCCTACGGTGTACTGCCATCTCAATTTATAAAGACACATACTTATGTCTATAATGTATAAATATTTAAGTAGATAGTAGGATATAATTTAGTATAATGCTGCGGCGTGCAGCCCGCTCCAATACATATACCGCTGCGGCGCGCAGCCCGCTCCATTTAACGTCGACGGCGCTCACTGGGGGTGTATACAGACTTCGGAGGGGCTCCCTAGGCCAAAGCACTATTATACTGCGGCGTGCAGTCCGATCCACACATATATCACTGCGGCGTACAGTCCGATCCATTATATATATATACTATTGCGGTGTGCAGCCCGATCCATTAATATATAACAGCGCCCACTGAGAATGTGTGTAGACTCTGAAGGGACCCTACATCCAAAGCACAATAATACTGTGGTGTGTTGTCCATTCCACATAGATATCTCTGCGCTGTGCAGTCCGATTCACATAGATATCACCGCAACGTGCAGTCCGATCCAATACATATAGTGTTGCGGCTTGGGTCCTCGACCCTAGCCCAGTCAATATAGACTTGGCCTTTCAGGCCCAATATAACATCTCATAGTGGGTCCTTGACCCTATCTCATCTCAATCGGTATAGACTTGGCCTTTCAGGCCCACTCAGCTAAAACAGGGAATTCCACCTTAGATAATCTCTCTATGTGTACACATGTAGTACGGGCTCATATTATGCTATACAGCTAGAGCTACGGCTGAGTGTATGTTTCCAACATGATATAAGGGTCACCTAGCTCTATAGGTTCCCTAATGCTCTACAGATCGGCACAAGGCCCCAAACATGGCTTTTAGCCCTATTGTACAGTTATAATATCAGTAACAGTCATACAACACAGTATTCTATTAGCCGGGAAGGACTAAGTCCGAACCCCCAATCACAATGTCACCACACTCGTCTCAAGACGTGTGTCTCATCTCAACATAGCACTGTGAAGTGCTAGTACGGGGTTTCAAACCCTCGGTACATTATTTACTATCACCACTCACCTCGAACCGATAGAAGCTTCAATCCGCCTTGCGCTTGCCTCGCAAATCAATCTCCTCGGGTGCCAAATCTGCTCAAAATCATAGAGAATGCATCAATATATGCTAATTTCACGAAATTCATTCGAAATAACCCAAATTATATCAAAACCCACAAGTTGTCAAAACTCGACTTTTGGTACACTTGTCGAAAAATTACAAAAATCACATTTTCGGAATCCTCGTCTCGATACGAGTCTAGGCATATAAAATTTACCAAAATCGGACTCCATTTGCCCACTCAAATCAGTGTTTTTCTTTAATTTAGGCCTAGGGCTCAAACCCACCTTTAATCTTCCATTTACATGGATTTAACCAAGGATTTCATGTTAAAATGATGTAATTAAGCCACAAAACTTACCTCCGACGAATCCCCGATGAATTACCGGCAATTCCCGTGAGTTTCTCTCTCTAGAACTCAAAAATGGCGTTTTGGGTTAATGAACCCGTAGCCCCTCTGTTCTGTGATTAAATTCTCTGCCGGACCCATTTGCTCTACGCGATCGCGACTCTACTCACGCGATCGCGATGTTCAAACATTTCGCCCTCACGCGATCGCGACTCTCCTCAAGCGATCGCGATGTACAACCATCCGGCCTCACGCGATCGCGTCCCTCTTCCTGCGATCGCGTAGCACATTTTTCCCTGGACCCCATTTCTCTTCTACGCGATCGCGTAGATGCTCGTGCGATCGCGATGACCACCCGGTTAACTCTACGCGATCGCGTCCGTGCTCCTGCGATCGCGTTGCTTCCGTTCTTGACCTTACGCGATCGCGTCCCTATCTCTGCGATCGCGAAGGGTAAAATTCTGCTGCACTTATGACAGCAAACGAGCTCTCTTCTTTGGCCAAGAATGGTCCGTTTGGACCCCCGGATTCATCCCGAGACCCCCGGGACCCCAACGAAAACCACCAACATACTCCAAAACATGATACGAACTTGTTCCAATCATAAAAACACCACACTAAACATAAAAATCACCATTTCCACACGAATTCAAGCCTAAGTTTCTTCAAAACTTTCAAAACTAACATTCAATCCAAAACCCGATCAAACGATGTCCGAATGACCTGAAAATTTGCAGACACATCCAAAATCATATAACGAAGCTACAGAAATTGTCGGAATTCCATTCCGACCCCCGGATCAAAATCTCACCTACCATCCGATTTCTACCAAAATTCAACCTTCGCCAATTCAAGCCTAAAACTACACCGAACCTCCGAATTCAATTCCGATTGCTCTCCTAAGTCATAAATGATTCCCCGGAACTAGTCGAATCATCAGAATCCGGTTCCGAGCACTCTAACTCCATAGTCAACTCTTGGTTGACTTCCCATATTCAAGCTTCCTTCAAATATGTTATTTACTTCATTTTCAACCCGAATCACTCCTAACTCACCCGATATACTCTAATACTGATATAAAAGCATAAAATATGTAATTGCAAGGTAACGGGGTGGAAATTCTCGTAACGACGAGCCGGGTCGTTACATTCTCCCCAACTTAAACAAACGCTCGTCCTCGAGCGGGTCGAAAACATACCGAAGTCTCGAATAGGCGAGGGTATCCGCTCCGCGTCTGCTCGCTCGACCTCCCAAGTAGCCTCGCCTACGGGTCGACCTCTCCACTGAACCTTAAGCGATGCAATCTCCTTCGACCTCAACTTCCTTACTTGGCGACCCAAAATAGCAATAGGCTTCACATCATAGGATAGATCACCATCAAGCTGAATGGTGCTGAAGTCTAATACATGGGACGGATCTCCGATGTACTTCCGGAGCATAGACACATGGAATACTGGATGAACGCTGGATAAGCTGGGTGGCAAGGCTAACTCGTATGCCACCTCTCCAACTCTCCTGAGTATCTCAAAAGGACCAATGTACCTGGGACTCAACTTCCCTTTCCTCCCGAACCTCATAACACCCTTCATGGGTGAAACCTTCAACAATACTCTATCGCCGACCATGAAAGACACATCTCAAACCCTACGGTATGTATAACTTTTCTGGCGTGACTGTGTTGTGCGAAGCCTCTCCTAGATCAACTTCACTCTCTCCAAAGCATCTTGAGCTAACTCAGTCCCTATCAATCTAGCCTCACCAGGCTCAAACCATCCGACGGGAGATCTACACCGTCTGCCATACAATGCCTCGTACGGGGCCATCTGAATACTCGACTGATAACTGTTGTTGTAGGCAAACTCAGCAAGTGGCAAAAACTCATCCCACGAACCACCAAAGTCAATCACACATGCCCGCAACATATCCTCCAGGATCTGAATAGTGCGCTCAGACTGCCCGTCTGTCTGGGGGTGAAATGCAGTGCTCAACTCAACCCGCGTACCCATCTCTCGCTGAAATGCTCTCCAAAACTGAGAAGTGAACTGAGTGCCTCTGTCAGATATAATAGACACTGGGACCCCATGCAACCTGACAATCTCCCGAATAAAGATCCATGCCAACCGCTCCGATGAGTAAGTAGTACTAACTGGGATGAAATGTGCGGACTTAGTCGGCCGATCAACAATCACCCATACAGAATCAAACTTCCTCGCTGTCCGAGGTAGCCCAGTAACAAAATCCATGGTGATCCTCTCCCATTTCCACTCGGGAATAACCATACGCTGAAGAACACCGCCCGGTCTTTGATGCTCATATTTGACCTGCTGGCAATTTAGGCACTTAGCTACATGCCTAACAATATCCATCTTCATTCTCCTCCACCAGTAGTGCTGTCTTAAGTCTTGGTATGTCTTTGCGGCACCTGGGTGAATAGAGTACCGCGAACTGTGTGCCTCCTCAAGTATCAACTCCCGCAAACCATCAACATTGGGCACGCATATACGGCCTTGCATCCTCAGAACACCATCATTGTCGATAGTCACATCTCTAACATCATTATGCTGCACTCTGTCCTTAAGGACAAGTAAATGTGGGTCATCATACTGTCGCTCCCCGATGCGATCATATAAGGAAGATCGAGAAACAACACAAGCCAACACCGGACTCGGCTCCGAAATATCTAATCTCACTAGCCGATTGGCTAGGGCCTGAACATCATAAGCAAATGGCCTATCCCCAACTGGGATGAAAGCTAGGCTGCCCATGCTAACCGCCTTCCGACTCAAGGCATCGGCCACCACATTGGCCTTTGCCGGATGATACAAAATAGTGATATCATAGTCCTTAAGCAACTCCAACCACCTCCGCTGTCTCAAATTAAGGTCCTTCTGTCTGAATAAGTGCTGAAGGCTGCGATGATCCGTGAACACCTCACAGGAGACACCATACGGGTAATGCCTCCAAATCTTCAAAGCATGAACTATGGCTGCTAGCTCCAAATCATGAACAGGGTAGTTCTTCTCGTGGGGCTTCAACTGACGAGAAGCATAAGCAATGACCCTACCCTCCTGCATCAACACACAACCAATGCCAACTCCTGAGGCATCACAATATACAGTATAAGAATCTGAAGCTGTCGGTAGAATCAAGACGGGTGCTGTGGTCAGTGCTGTCTTGAGCTTCCGAAAGCTCTCCTCGCACTCCTCGGACCATAAGAAAGGAACACCCTCCCTGAGTCAATCTAGTCAAGGGTGAAGCGATAGAAGAGAACCCCCGAACGAATCGACGATAATACCCCGCCAATCCCGGAAAGCTACGGATCTCGATGGCGAGGTCGGTGCGGGCCAACTGCGTCTGCGCCTCGACCTTCCTCGGATCTACACGAATACCATCACGGGACACCGCGTGCCCTAAGAATGCCACGGACTCAAGCCGAACTCACATTTGGAGAACTTGGCATACAACTTCTCCTCTCTCAACCTCCTGCAACACAATACTCGAGTGCCGAGCATGCTCCTCCAGGCTACGAGAGTAGACTAGAATGTCGTCGATGAACACAATCACAAATGAATCAAGATACGGCCTGAACACGCTGTTCATCAGATGCATAAATGCTGCTGGGGCGTTGGTCGGCCCAAAAGACATCACAAGGAACTCATAGTGGCCATATATGGTCCTAATGCAGTCTTCGTAATGTCGGACTCTCTAATCTTCAGTCGATGGTAGCACGAACGAAGATCAATCTTTGAGAACACCATAGCCCTGGAGGTGATCAAATAAATCATCGATACGAGGCAAGAGGATACTTATTCTTCATTGGTTACTTTGTTTAGCTTCCTGTAGTCAATACACATCCTCGTGGATCCGTCCTTCTTCTTAACAAACAGGAGCACCCCACGGCGACACACTCGGTCGAATGAACCCCTTATCTAGGAGTTCTCGGAATCTGCTCCTTCAATTCCTTCAACTCGGTTTGGTGCCGTCCGATATGGAGGAATAGAAATAAGCTCTGAGTGCACGGCACCAAATCGATACCAAAGTCAATATCCCTGTCCGGCGGCATGCCGGCAGGTCTGAGGGGAATACATCAGGAAAGTCTCGCACAATGGGAACGAAATCAATACTGGGAGTCTGGGCCTCGACCTCACGCACAAATGCTAAATAAGAGAGACATCCTTCCCGACCATTCGTTGGGCCTCGAGAAAGATATTACCCTGCTAGGTACGTACTCGGTCGTGCCTCGCCACTCGATCCTACGAATGCCGGCATAGCCAAGGTGACCGTCTTCGCATGACAGTCCGGAATAGCATGACATGGAGATAGCCGGTCCATGCCCGATATAACATCAAAATCAATCATGTCTAGAAGCAACAGGTCTACTCGGGTCTCCAGACCTCCAATAGTGACCAAACACGACCGGTATACGTGGTCCACAACAATAGTATCCCCTACGGGGTAGATACATGCACTGGCAGCTCAAGACTCCTCGGGTCGTGCCCAAATGAGGAGCGAAATATGTAGACACATAAGAATAAGTAGAAGCAGGATCGAACAATACTGAGGCATCTGTGTGGCAGACCGAAATAATACCTGTAATGACGGCATCGGAAGCAACGGCCTCGGATCGGCCCCCGAAAAGCATAGCATCTAGCACTGTCCGTCGATCGACCTCCTCGCCGAGAGCGACCACTAGGCGTCGACCCTCGCCCCTAGGCCGGCGGGGCGGGTCGTCGAAGTAGAAGGACCGGATGACGAGGGCTGCCCTCTCTGCTGATAAGATCCGGAAACAAGACGGGGGACACTCCCTGCGGTGGTGCCCAAACTCTCCGCACTCGTAGCAACTACCCGGTCTTTGGGTGCGAGGCCCGATAAGGACCTGCGGCGCCGGGTGGCCGGTCGATGAAGTAGGCCGAGATGAACACGAGCGGATGGGGCACGCGAAGAACTACGAGCGGCATGGCGAGAGATGGGTGGCTGCGGTGCGAACACGATAACCTCGTCTGGGAGACCATACGCGACGATGCGAGCGACCGTGCGCGAAGACACGAAAGAGCGACCTCGGCTGCGCCGACTGCGGCCTCGGTGCGAGTGCCAGCTGGAACTAGGCTGCTCCTCGAGGCCTGCTTGGCCTCCCTCTCATCCGGCTCTCTGCGACGATCGGTCTCTATGTCGCGAGCAATATCCACAGCATCCTCAAATGTACGACTCAAAACCCTCTCCCGAGTCGTCAGAATATGAATGGGATAAATGAGGCCGTCCACGAAGCGCCCGATCCTCTCTCTGTCGGAATGAACCAACCACGGTGCATATCCGGACAACTGCGTAAACCTCGATCTCATACTGCGACAGCGACATATCCCCCGGCGGAGACCCTCGAAGCTGCCTGCGCGTCTCCTTCTCGAGATCGAGGCACCCGTTTCTCCCAAGAACATAGTGGAGAACTGCGGCCATGATAGTGGTGCTTGCTCCTGCCGGCCTGCGGCGCTCGTAAGCCTCCCACGCAGCGAAGGCCGGTCCCCGAAGCGAAAGGTAGTGAAAGATGCCCCCGCTGGACTCCGATATCCTGCCAGTACGAAGCGTCAGACGGCACTTGTCCAGAAAAACCTTGGGCGTCCTCGCCGGAGCACCAGTGAACACTGGAGGAGATAACTCGGTGAACCTCTCGAGACGATGCTGCTCGTCGTCCGTCGCAGGCGGGACCACGTCCCCACCGAATCCGATCGGTCGGCCGAGCCGGTACCACGCGGGCTGAGCCGGAGGAGCCTGCGGTGTGCGTAAGCCCTGCACTGCGCGGCTGCGGAGTGCGTACTTGCGGGGGTACGATGACCACCCCCGATCCCCGATGCGGTGCACGGCGTGTGCACCGAAACCGCCTTGTGCTAGGCCGGTGCGGATCGCTAGTATCGAGCCGAGGTCTCTGTAGACCCGGAATGACAATGGGCACAGTCGGTGCACGATGCGAGTCTTGCTTGGCACCTGCCAGTCGGGGGTTGTGGGTCGGTAGCCTTGCCTCGGTGCCCTAACTCCGCCACGACCACGGCCACGTCCTCGGCCTCTAGCAGGTGGTAGTGGTGGTCGTCCTCCACGTCCGGATGATCGAGTTCTCGCCATCGGCGAGAGAATAGAATGTCAAAGTTCAGATGAATGTCAAAAGTAATCGCACGACAAGAATTCCAAGAATTGAAACTTTTCCTAAGAGGTTTGCAGCCTCCCGAGGATAAGTACAGGCGTCCCCGCACCGATCCACGAGACTCTGCCAACCGGCTCATGACTCGCGAGACCTGTTAACCTATGTAAGTCATTATATTTGTCACGACCCAAACCCGGTCGTGATGGCGCCCAACACGATGCTAGGCAAGCCCGACCACATTATCTCTTAACCCAGCCAATTATTAATTCCAAATTAAACTTAAACAGTAAATGATCATATCAGGTGATAACCGAAACGTAAAACATATAAAATACGGTCCCAAACATATCGTGGTGTCACGAGACTGAGCCTCTACAGAATAGCATCCTAATACAATCAAGTCTAGGCAAATAGGAAATCAACAAGATGATAAAGAAGGAGAAAACAAGCTCTGCGGACGCTGGCAGCTACCTCGTAATCTCCACAAAAGTAGACAAGGATCAGCAGCTACAATGGCTCAACTGCTCTCGGGCACCTGTGAATCTGCACAAAAAGTGCAGGGGAGTGGGGTGAGTATATTTCAAGTCAGTGAGTAACAATAATAAATAATAACTGAAGGTAAGAACTCCTGTGCTATCACTTAGCAGTTCTAAGGCAACCCTCACAGGTACGTCATCACTATGGTAGTACTCTAATCTCCAGACCACATTTATCTCTACAAGATTCCACGCTGATCCAACCCTCACTCGTACCCCTACGGTGTACGGCCATCTCAACATATAAGGACACATACCTATGTCTATAATGTATAAGTATTTAAGTAGATAGTAGGATATGATTAAGTATAATGCTGCGGCGTGCAGCCCGCTCCAATATATATACCGCTGCGGCGCGCAGCCCGCTCCATTTAACGTCGACGGCGCTCATCGGGGGTGTATACGGACTTCGGAGGGGCTCCCTTGGCCGAAGCGCTATGATACTGCGGCGTGCAGTCCGATCCACACATATATCACTGCGGCGTACAGTCCGATCCATTATATATATATACTATTGCGGTGTGCAGCCCGATCCATTAATATATAACAGCGCCCACTGAGAATGTGTGTAGACTCTGAAGGGACCCTACATCCAAAGCACAATAATACTGTGGTGTGTTGTCCATTCCACATAGATATCTCTTGTATATTACATGTATATTACTGCGGCGTGCAGTCCGATCCAATATATATACTGCTGCGGCGTGCAGCCCGATCCAATATAGGTACATATACATAATACCTCATAATGGGTCCTCGACCCTATCCCAGTCAATATGTACTTGGCCTCTGAGGCCCAATATAATATCTCATAGTGGGTCCTTGACCCTATCTCATCTCAATCGGTATAGACTTGGCCTTTCGGGCCCACTCAGCTAGAACAGGGAATTCCACCCTAGATAATCTCTCTCAATGTACACATCTAGTACGGGCTCATATTATGCTATACAGCTAGAGCTACGGCTGAGTGTATGTTTCCAACATGATATAAGGGTCACCTAGCTCTATAGGTTCCCCAATGCTCTACAGATCGGCACAAGGCCCCAAACATGGCTATTAGCCCAATTGTACAGTTATAATCTCATTAACAGTCATACAACACAGTATTCTATTAGCCGGGAAGGACTAAGTCCGAACCCCCAATCACAATGTCACCACGCTCGTCTCAAGACGTGTGTCTCATCTCAACATAGCACTGTGAAGTGCTAGTACGGGGTTTCAAACCCTCAGTACATTATTTACTATCACCACTCACCTCGAACCGGTAGAAGCTTTAATCCGCCTTGCGCTTGCCTCGCAAATCAATCTCCTCGGGTGCCAAATCTGCTCAAAATCATAGAGAATGCATCAATATATGCTAAATTTCACGAAATTCATTCGAAATAACCCAAATTATATCAAAACCCACAAGTTGTCAAAACCCGACTTTTGGTACACTTGTCGAAAAATTACAAAAATCACATATTCGGAATCCTCGTCTCGATACGAGTCTAGGCATATAAAATTTACCAAAATCGGACTCCATTTGCCCACTCAAATCGGTGTTTTTCTTTAATTTAGGCCTAGGGCTCAAACCCACCTTTAATCTTCCATTTACATGGATTTAACCAAGGATTTCATGTTAAAATGATGTAATTAAGCCACAAAACTTACCTCCGACGAATCCCCGATGAATTACCGGCAATTCCCGTGAGTTTCTCTCTCTAGAACTCAAAAATGGCGTTTTGGGTTAATGAACCCGTAGCCCCTCTGTTCTGTGATTAAATTCTCTGCCGGACCCATTTGCTCTACGCGATCGCGACTCTACTCACGCGATCGCGATGTTCAAACATTTCGCCCTCACGCGATCGCGACTCTCCTCACGCGATCGCGATGTACAACCATCCGGCCTCGCGCGATCGCGTCCCTCTTCCTGCGATCGCGTAGCACATTTTTCCCTGGACCCCATTTCTCTTCTACGCGATCGCGTAGATGCTCATGCGATCGCGATGACCACCCGGTTAACTCTACGCGATCGCGTCCGTGCTCCTGCGATCGCGTCGCTTCCGTTCTTGACCTTACGCGATCGCGTCCCTATCTCTGCGATCGCGAAGGGTAAAATTCTGCTGCACTTATGACAGCAAACCAGCTCTCTTCTTTGGCCAAGAATGGTCCGTTTGGACCCCGGATTCATCCCGAGACCCCCGGGACCCCAACGAAAACCACCAACATACTCCAAAACATGATATGAACTTGTTCCAATCATAAAAACACCACACTAAACATCAAAATCACCATTTCTACACGAATTCAAGCCTAAGTTTCTTCAAAACTTTCAAAACTAACATTCAATCCAAAACCCGATCAAACGATGTCCGAATGACCTGAAAATTTGCAGACACATCCAAAATCACATAACGAAGCTACAAAAATTGTCGGAATTCCATTCCGACCCCGGATCAAAATATCACCTACCATCCGGATTTCGCCAAAATTCAACCTTAGCCAATTCAAGCCTATTTCTACACCGGACCTCCGAATTCAATTCCGATTGTTCTCCTAAGTCATAAATGATCCCCCGGAACTAGTCGAATCATCAGAATCCGGTTTCGAGCACTCTAACTCAATAGTCAACTCTTGGTTGACTTTCCATATTCAAGCTTTCTTCAAACATGCTATTTGTTTCATTTTCAATCCAAATCACTCCTAACTCACCCGATATACTCTAATACTGTTATAAAAGCAAAGAAATGGACAATAAGTTTATAACAGCCTGTTCCATAGCAACTTTCCGACCGAGCAGACTCCTCCTTCTCTAGCTCCTCATGTTTTTCGGCGACCTCGCCACTAACAGCCTCCATCGTGAATTGACACTCTTCGAGTTGGCCTCGCAGCATGACCATTTGGGCTTGGAGATCACTGCATTAGGCTTTTATGCCCTTATTGAGCTCATGCTCTTCCGTTTTGCTCCTTAATGTCCCTTCTACGCTGCATTTTTTCACAAACCGCGTCAACTACCCATCTTTTTCTTTCAAGTCCTTCCTCAGTTGAAGCACATCGCCGCCTTCAATGAGTCGACACCGTAGCTCCCGATACTTTTCAAGACATTTATGTACTTGTCCTTCAACTTCACGTAAATATCTTTACGTTTCTTCTCCCGATGAGCACTCTTGAACTCCAGAATAACCGTCTGGAAAACGAAGAAAAGAAATTAGAACTTACAAAAAGACGCAAAACATAAGGAAAAGAGTGAACAACAATTGTACTTACTCAGAGAGTAAGGCCAGTAATGTTATTCAACAGGGTGACATCGTCTATCGTCTCAAGGGTCGTATGTGAATTTCAAAACAAAGATAATCGAGGGAAAAAACTATTTCATCAATATTTATAAGAAGATTACGATCCATTGGGATTGCAATAGTCCTGGAACCCCCTTCCAACACCACTTCAAGTTGAGTGAGTCCCTCATCGATCATCCTCAACTCGTCCACATCCATGTCAAAGTCAGATCCAGCATCCTCTTCAGTGACGACCTTCCTTCTATTATCGACGGTAGAAGGGACGGTCACCGCAACCCCAGAAGATGAGGTGTCTTCTTGCCTCATAAGTGAAACACCATCTTTATGCACCTCGTCCTTGACAGTGTCCTCCCTAGGTTGCATGCTCTCCTCCTCCAAGGGCGGAGCCTCAGGACCTGCCTCGGGGCTCACTCCAATGTGAAATATGATCATTTCTCAAAGAACAAAGTCATGATCTCCCGATTCGATGACTACAAGCTGTTGCGGAAGCCAAATGCTTTCCTCTAACGAGGAATTATGTCATTGGGAAAAACATTGTCCCCATCAACCAGTGAAAGGAGTTGAGTAGAAGAAGCAGCAGATGGAATTGAGATAGGTTCTTAGACTGTGGCAGCTGAAGTTAAGGCCGGTACAGAAGATGTAGTAGTCGCAACAGGGATAGAAACTGAAGACGTAGTTGTCGTCCTTCAGAAAGAGGGCACCGGGAATGAGAAAAAGTCAAAACATCAAGTAAGCAAACATAAATCCACACAATAGGGAGTGGAATGACCAGGACCATAGAATAGAAGTTCCCTGTAGAAGGAGGAGCAAGTTTGAATCTCTTGAAAAAACACGGCGATTTTCGGATTCCTGCAATATGGGGGAGGATTAGCTCGACCCTAACAGATATGTGAGAGACCAAAGGAGAAGGCTAGTTATTGGATGCAAAAGGGGAAAGTGAGAAATCAGAAACTAGAACCAAACAAACATAGAAAGAAACAAGGCACTCATGAATGTAGTTTCAAGTTTCAAGAAAGTCATTGGCATTGGCCACGACGTCCTCGGTTCTGACGAACAAAAAGTTAAGCTAGAATTGTCGATTGGCTTTGTGGTCCATTTCACCACCAAAATTTTCCTCCTCGATGGTGAATGTTCAACATCGTTCCCCTATAAAATCTAGAGGCGAATAGATGTACTAAGTGTTGCAGTGTCAACACGACCCCGACCAGCTCGACGAACTTAGTCAGCATCTTGATAACCTTGTAGCAATGGAAGGATGGGGAAAGAATAGCATATGAGGAAGGGGTAGGCATAAAGAGAGCAATATCCAGGGCGATGAACATGTACTGTGTCCCTTTTGGCTAGGATCATCTCGTCATGGTTGGGAAAGCCGAATTTGGCCTTGAGTTTCGCTAATTCCTTAAGCGGCATCATCGATTTAAGACTCTAGGTGCAATATCAGGTACTTTGGTAAGGTCAGACCTAGAGTCAGGATTTCGGGGGATTATTTCCTTCACCGACGGGAAGGTTTCACCCTCAACAATGGTAGAAATGCTCTTCCCATAAGAGGGAAACGTCATTGCCAAGGGAGCAACATGACTCCCTTACCGACATCAAAAGATACGTTTGACATGATTTGAGGTAGTGGAGGAAAGTAACAAATGGGAGAGAATGAAAAAGTTCGAGGAAAGGTCGCACCTTGAAGGGCCATAAAATAGGTCTAGGAGCAACCCAAGGGGGAATAAAATTAGAAAAGAGATATAGAGAAAAAGAAAGCAGGAAAGAAGTATGGTTCTTCGAAGCGTTAGAGGAATTAAACTTCAAAGCCAGGTCCAAAGGTCCCTATTTATAGAATTCATGGCATCGAAACTGAAAATGGTTCATCATGACGGGCACCAGAATCAAAGCGGAAAAGCCACACACGAAATGGCGCTACACATCGGGGATATGCGTCATAATGACGCATGATGTCATAACATCATCTTAACCCTTGGACAGGGTAACTCCAGCAAATCAAATTTGAAGCATTTGAAATTTGCGTCGCACAGAGGGCCATGCCTCCAGCTCGCCATAACAACCAAGACCCTTATAGCTCGCTTGATTAGCTTGACCACCAATAATATAATCCGCTAATCGAAATAGCACGCGAATTTGATCTTATTAAGCTGAGGGACTAACTATATAGGTCAAAATTTACCTCTAAAATACTTAAGCCATGATAGCATTAGCGAGACACTCACATGCTACCATGTGTCCAAGTGGTTCAAGGATTAATGAAGTCGATGAGGCAGTAAGGATTAA
>JASVEL010005443.1:0-123624 GCA_032618575.1 Nicotiana noctiflora | reverse complement strand
AATTTACTGCTGCAAATGTGGATGATCGAGCACCTGTGTCGTCGCACTCAATTCTTGAGATATGGTCTAGTTGAGAAAACTTGCATAAGCGAATTCTATACAAGGATTGATAGGGTCGTCTTGCCTGAAGGAACATTGGCATGGAGGGCATACTTTCAGGCTCTCAGCGCAAGTCAAATACAATGGACGTTGGGTTGGTTACAGATAGACAGAATCGTGTACATGCCAGCGGCTAGGTTCCCCTTTCTCTTAATGGGACTTAAAAGCATTCAACCTTATGCGCCCCATCGGGTGTTGAGACAGCTCGGGAGGTGCCAGATAGTACCCAAAGAAGAAGACCTGAGTACCCATGCTATTGAAATCGGTCCCGACGGTCAATTCCCGGAAGCGAGGGTCCGCCAGATCTGGAGCAAATGCCAATATCTAGAAGCAAACACTTGTGTGCATGATCGAGCTAGAGGAGAGGTTGCACCTAGATATCTTACTTGGTACAAAGGAGAAACGTCGGGGGAAAGACCAGCCAAAAGACCTCACCTCAGGGAATTTGCTGAAGCGTCCCAAGACCAATGGGACTGGTTGGCTAAGGAAGAGGTTTACAAAACCAGGATCGGCAAGATAGAGCAACGGGTCCAAGATCTTCAATTTGAAAGGGATGTGCAAGCCGCCGCCAACGAAGGAGATAAAAAGAAGTTGGCGCAAGAAAATGACTTTCTGAGAGCTCAAATCCAGCAAATGAAAAGGGATGCTGACAGACAGTTGAGGAGTCGGGCAGACGAAAAATTGATAAAGGGTTTGAAAAGCCAAGTTGCCGATGTCCAAAGAGAATTGGAAGAGTCTAAGGCCCAAATAGTGAGGATCCGAGCTGGCTGGAGAAAGGAGGCACATCAACATGCACTTCACCTACAACGGGTAGAAGAGGATTACACTGATATCGTCACCAGTTTAAGGGAAGCAAATGTTGTCCTCAGAGAGCGGGTTTTTAAGCAAGCCCAAGATGCCAGAGCAGACCTCGACCGCTGCCACAATTTGATGGCCCGACTGCAAGGACAAGTGGATAGGCTCCTAGACCAAGTCACCAACAATGCTCGAAGGTTGGGGGCGAAAAACCAGCAAATAGAGCGGCTACTCGGAGAAAGGGACATGATCAGAGGATAGAATTGGAGAAATCGGGCACTATGTCACCATGAAGTGCCTAGCTTGTGAACGAATGCCCCGCGCCGACCTTTTCGCTTCAATTATGGGTTATGTTCATCGGATCATGGAAGAGTTGAGGGGACTGCATAAGGACCTCACACCAAGGCCCGCGGCAAGGCCGAATGATGCCTCGCGGGCCCCCAGGGATTTTAGGGCATTAGATTTTTGATTGAAAATGTATTTTGAAATGTTGAGTCAAGCTAGTCGGCATTTTTATCTTTACTTTCCCAAGTCAAGCATTTTCTTTTGTTTTGTTGATTGTTGTAAGACGTGTTTTGTAACTACACGGTTTATTTGATATAAAAGTTACTGAATTTTGCCACAATCTTGTTACCAGAACTACGCTCGGTCTGATTCACGCGGGGTCGTGATACGTAGGCAATCCACATAAGATTCGACCACCACTAAAAAGAAAGAAAAAGAATCCAAAGGCTAAATAACGATAAGGCTTGCAAAGATAGTCGAAAAAGAAAAAAAAAAAAAAAAAAAAAAAAAAAAGAAAAAGAAAAGAAAAAGAAAAGAAAAAGGGCCGGAATGACGCATGTTAAAGAGTACACGTAGAAAGGGTTATTTGGTTAGGTGCATTGCATCCAACGTGCTATAACGTATCTGTCAAACTCGGTGAACTAACAAGTTTGTTGCGTGTTCCAGAAAGTTTAGCAGTTGGTTTGACAGAATATACTGGCCAGCCATCACTACCGTACTAGATCCAAAGGACCAGTTACAGTAAGCATGTCTAGTTCTGGCAAGAGTCTTGAGGAAGAAAAATCCGAGCTGCAAATCATGAAAGAAGAAGTAGACCGGTTAAAACAACGGATAACAGAGATGCACCTGGCCTGGGCCAGGGAACAGTCTTCACCGCACCGACCTACTCTCACATCAGCCCCGGAACATCCGCCCCTTGATCCATCGACAAGCGCCCCAAGTTATCCATACTACCAAGGGGAAAACCCTTATGTCGCCCAAATCCCACCGGCCAAACCAAATCCTCCCCCAGCCACTCCTGTTTTTGTGGCACCTCCACCTGTTCCTCTGCAAAGACCGGCCGGGGAGCCGCATGTTCAAATTCACGACAATTCCTATTACCCTCCCGAGCCTACCTTCAGGGCCCCTGAACCATATCCACACACCCCTCATTGGGATAGTCCGGCAGAACCGGAAAAACACTTCCAAAGTTCGGAACACGAGGAAGTTGCCAGAAAAGTTAAAAGCCTGGAGCAGTCCTTCAGGAACATGCACGGTTTAGGCAACCGGGTCAGCGTCGCCTATAAGGATCTGTGTCCATTTCCGGACGTCCAGTTGCCGGCAGGATTTAAAATGCCCAAATTCGACCTATACGAGGGGCATGGTGACCCAGTGGCCCACCTGCGGGGGTTTTGCAGTAAAATGAGAGGGGCCGGAGGACGGGACGAGCTTCTGATAGCCTACTTCGGCCAGAGTCTGGGAGGATCGGCGTTGGAGTGGTACACTAGACAGGATCCTAGTAGATGGTTTACGTGGGATGATCTGGCTCAAGCTTTTATCGGCCAGTTCCAATACAACCTTGAGATAATCCCCGACCGCCTATCATTGCTGAAAATAGAGAAGAAGCCTGCTGAAAGCTTCAGGGAATTTGGTTTCCGATGGAGGGAACAGGCGGCCAGGGTGGATCCACCGATGAGAGAGAGCGAGATGGTGGACTACTTCTTACAGACATTAGAGCCCACCTACTTCGGACATCTGGTAACGTCCGTAGGCAAATCATTCACTGAGGTGATAAAAATGGGGGTATGATCGAGGAGGGTTTGAAGGCCAACAAGATCATGAGTTACTCAGCACTGAAAGCCACCACTCAGGCTATCCAAAGTGGTACTGGAGGAGTACCGGGGAAAAAGAGGAGAGAGGAAGTTGCGGCCGTCGAGTCCGGGGCATGGTTCAGAAATAGAGGCCCCGCACCCCAATATAGCCCACCCCGACCTCACCACCAAAATTACTCCCACAACCCATATAGCCACCCGCAACATTACTATCCCGCACTTGATCCCCATTTTACTGTCCACCATGCACAGTCCTATTCCTGCACCTCCTGTTCATGCACCGTGGCGTGCACCGAACCCCAGAACAATCATCCACCCCCAAGAGCTTACGGAAACCCCTCGGGCGCGAGTTTCCGTCCGAACCGAGCATTCAGGGGGCGACCGGGCGCCGAGGCCAAAAACTTTCACTCCCCTTAGGAGAGTCTTACACTAGTCCGTTCCACCGGTTAAAGCGAGTAGGGTTGCTGAATCCGGTTGAAGCTAAGTTGGCCAAACCCTCTTCCGAAAAACCCGGATCATTCGATGGATTGTGCCTACTTGCTCGGGATGTCCGGGACATGATACGAGAAAAGTGTTGGAGGCTAAAGACGGCCATCCGGGAGCTCATTGACACTCGCAGGATTGAGGTCCAGACTCCAACAGAGCCCGACATCAACCAAAACCCGCTTCCAACTCATCGTGAGACCAACGTGGATCGAGTTGGTACGGACGGAGGAAGGAAAGGAGAATCTCAGACCGTAATGATGATTAAGTCTAGCGGGGCGAGGAACGAGAAAAGGGCCAGGCTGTGATGAGTCGCCCGGTTGCAAGAAAGACATACCGGAGAGTCGGAAGCGGGAAAGGAAAATGTGAACGAAGTACCGGTGAGCCGGCCAAGATAGTTGTACCGGGGGCGGCAATCAAGCCCATTTTTACGGTAGCGAGCGTTCGAATGGATCCTTTCATCATCCGGCCAGCAACGCAGTTGCCAGTAACCGATAGCCGGGCTGTCCCATGGAATTATGCTCGGATTACAACGACCTACAGAGAGGAAAGGAGGTGAAAGAGGAAGTTTGTGAAGCCCGAGGGTTGACCCGCTCGGGGAGATGTTTTGCCCCTGCGGAATTGAGGAAGACCACTCCGGCGGTATTGAAAAAGCCGGTCACTGATGAAGAAGCAGAAGAATTCTTGAAAAAGATGAAGCTGCACGACTACTCCGTCTTAGAGCAGTTGAAGAAGACTCCGGCGCAAATATCATTGCTATCCTTGCTGATACATTCTGAAGAACATCGGCAAGCATTGATGAAAGTCCTGAATGAGGCACATGTACCGGATAAAATCTCGGTGAGCCATTTGGAGAAGATCACCAATAGGATCTTCGAAGCAAATCGGATCACCTTCACCGATGACGAGTTGCCTGAGGAAGGCACTGAGCATAACAGGGCTTTATATCTTACGGTGAAGTGTGAAGAGGCGGTGGTTACCAAAGTCTTGGTCGATAATGGGTCCAGTGCTAACATTTGTCCTCTCTCTACACTGGGCAAATTGAAGGTAGACATCGGCAGGGTACGCGAGAACAGGGTATGTGTCCGAGGGTTCGACGGAGGAGGCAAAGCGTCGGTTGGTGACATAGTGCTAGTCTTGACAATCGGGCCGGTGGAGTTCACCATGGAATTCCAGGTGCTGGACATGGTGGTGTCATATAACCTCCTAATAGGGCGACCATGGATTCATGCCGCAAGAGCAGTTCCGTCCAGCTTACACCAGCTCGTCAAGTTTGAATGGGACCGGCAGGAGATCGTCGTCCATGGAGAGAACGATCCACAATCAGGCACCATCATTCCCTTTGTTGAAACAGAAGACGACGTTGGGCCGTGGGTGTATCAGGTGTGCGATGTGGTGTCCGCCCACCGAGTTCCGGAAGGGGAATGTATTCCCGGCGACAGAACAATTACTGTGGATGTCATGGTGGCGCATGAAATGTTGCGACATGGTTTCATACCCGGTAAAGGGCTAGGTGCATCTCTGCAAGGAATTATACAACCGGTATCAGTGGTCGAAAACTTGGGAACCTTCGGCTTGGGATTCCGGCCAACCTCAGAGGACATCCGGCGAGCAAAGAGGAGTAAGCAGAAAACATGGGTGCTCCCAAAGCCTGTTCCACGCCTTTCCCAATCTTTTGTCAGGTCCGGAGCAAGAGGACATCCAGCGACAAAGATTCCCGGTCCTACGATCAGGCCAGATGAAGAGTTCTTCAGGAAGTTCGAAGACCTATTCACGGATGTATGTATGCTCGAGGACGGTGAAGGATCTAGTCACGCCGAGATACAATTTGTGGGACCAAGGGCAAAACTGAATAACTGGAAGGCTACTCCTCTCCCTGTCCGGAAGGAGTCTTGGTAGTTTGTCTTGGATTGTTTTTCTTTCGAAGTTTTGTATTGGGGGTTTGTCCCCGGAGTAAAATCCCGTTTGTTTTGTTTATTTTTGATTTAAGTTTGCAGTTTGTTTTCCCTTTGTACAATTCCCATCAATGAAATTTGGTTCCTTCGTGTCTAATTTTGTTTATCTTTTATTCTTTTTACTTTTCTGAACAGCCTTCTTGCAACTGATCTTAATGATATGGCGCACTTAAAGATTAATCAACCCAGGTCTAGAAAGTCAATCGGGTTTGGAAATAATAACACATGAAATAAGAAGTGACGAGAGTGAGTCGGAGTACGGCGATGATGAAGCCGTGGAAGAAATCGGTGAAGAATTAAGTCACTTCGAGGAAAAGCCCAAACCGAACTTAAATGATACTGAGGCCGTTAATCTAGGGAATGCGGATGACGTCAAAGAAACCCGGATAAGTGTCCATATTGAACCCAATCTGAGAGAAGAACTGATCAAAACGCTCATGGAGTTTAAAGATATTTTCGCGTGGTCGTACGACGACATGCCAGGACTCAGCACTGATCTAGTGGTTCATAGATTACCCACCGATCCGGCATATCCTCCCGTCAAGCAAAAGCTGCGGAAATTCAAGACGGAGATGAGTGTGAAGATTAAAGAGGAGGTAACCAAGCAGTTGCAGGCGAAAGTCATTCGTGTCACTCGATACCCTGAATGGTTGGCTAACGTAGTGCCGGTGCCAAAGAAAGACGGAAAGATCGGGGTATGCGTGGACTATCGCAATCTCAACAAGGCAAGTCCTAAGGATAATTTCCCACTTCCCAATATCCATATCCTGATTGATAATTGTGCCGGACGCGAAATTGGATCCTTTGTGGACTGTTATGCGGGATATCATCAGATTTTGATGGACGAAGAGGACGCAGAAAAGACGGCTTTTATCACGCCGTGGGGGACTTATTGCTACCGAGTGATGCCGTTTGGTTTGAAGAATGCAGGAGCAACATATATGAGGGCGATGACTACGGTATTCCATGACATGATACACAAGGAAATTGAAGTGTACGTGGATGATGTGATCGTAAAATCCAGACGTCAAGAAGACCATGTTGCTGACCTCGGGAAGTTCTTTCAAAGACTTCGAAGATACGACATCAAGCTCAATCCGGCCAAATGCGCATTCGGAGTTCCGTCAGGAAAATTGCTAGGATTCATCGTCAGCCGACGGGGCATTGAGTTGGACCCATCCAAAATCAAGTCCATTCGGGAGTTACCCCCGCCGAAGAATAAAACAGAGGTAATGAGTCTGTTGGGAAGGTTGAATTACATCAGTAGGTTTATTGCCCAGCTTACGGCAACCTGTGAACCCGTATTCCGCCTATTGAAGAAAGACGCTGCGATAGAATGGACGGCAGAATGTCAGGAAGCGTTTGACCGGATCAAAGGGTATCTGTCAAATCCACCCGTACTAGTTCCGCCTGAGCCAGGTAGACCCCTGATTCTTTATCTGACGGTTTTGGAGAATTCATTCGGCTGCGTACTGGGGCAGCATGATCTTGCTGGTAGGAAGGAACGGGCCATTTACTACCTCAGTAAGAAGTTTACAGTCCACGAGGTCAAGTACACTCATCTAGAAAAGACATGTTGCGCCCTGACTTGGGTAGCCCAAAAGCTGAAACACTACTTGTCTTCTTACACCACTTACCTCATTTCGCGTCTGGGATCCGTTGAAGTATATTTTCCAGAAACCTATGCCTACAGGGAGGTTAGCAAAATGGCAAATATTACTTACGGAATTCGACATCATATACGTGACAAGGACGGCTATGAAAGCTCAAGCCCTGGCCGATCACTTAGCTGAAAATCCCGTTGATGACGAATACGAACCTTTGAGGACGTATTTTCCAGATGAGGAAGTATTGCAGATTGAGGGGTTAGAACCAACCAAGGATCCGGGATGGAAGCTCTTCTTCGATGGAGCGGCAAACGCAAAAGGAGTCGGAGTAGGGGCTGTGCTCATATCTGAAACAGGGCATCATTATCCTGTTACTGCTCAACTGCGTTTTCATTGCACCAACAATATGGCTGAGTACGAGGCATGTATCTTGGGGTTGCGATTAGCGGTGGACATGGATGTACAGGACGTCTTGGTCTTGGGGGACTCGGACCTTCTGGTACATCAGATTCGGGGAGAATGGGAAACCAGAGATTTAAAGCTTATCCCATATCGTCAGTGTTTGCATGATTTGACCAAACGCTTTCGATCGGTAGAATTCAAGCACATCCCAAGGATGCATAATGAGGTTGCCGACGCGTTGGCTACTTTAGCGTCAATGCTACATCACCCGGACAAGGTTCGTGTCGATCCGTTACATATCCGTGTCCGGGATCAACATGCTTATTGTAATGTGATAGAGGAAGAAGTGGATGGTGAGCCATGGTTTCATGATGTCAAGGAATACCTCGGGTTAGGAGTATACCCAGAGCAAGCAACTGGAGATCAAAAGCGAGCTATTCGGCGGTTGGCGAACGGATTTTTCCTTAGTGGAGGGGTGCTGTACAAAAGAACCCCGGATTTGGGATTGTTGAGATGTATAGATGCAAGTCAAGCCACAACAGTGATGACAGATATACACTCGGGAGTTTGCGGACCACACATGAGCGGATACGTATTGGCAAAGAAGATTCTTCGAGCAGGATACTATTGGCTCACTATGGAGCGGGATTGTATAAGTTTCGTGCGAAGATGCCATCAGTGTCAGATACACGGAGATTTGATTCATTCTCCGCCGACTGAATTGCATACAATGTCGGCACCATGGCCGTTTGTCGCATGGGGTATGGATGTTATTGGACCTATTGAGCCTGCGGCTTCCAACGGTCACAGGTTCATTCTGGTAACGATTGATTATTTTACCAAATGGGTGGAGGCCAAAACATTCAAATCAGTGACCAAGAAGGCGGTAGTGGACTTCGTACACTCCCACATCATTTGTAGGTTTGGAATTCCAAAGATGATCATTACGGATAACGGTGCAAATCTTAACAGTGGATTGATGAAAGAGGTATGTCAACAGTTCAAGATTACACACCGAAATTCCACACCGTATCGCCCAAAAGCAAACGGTGCGGTCGAGGCAGCAAACAAGAACATAAAGAAGATATTGAGGAAGATGATAGAAGGGTCTAGGCAGTGGCATGAAAAGTTACCATTTGCGCTGTTGGGTTATCGCACTACCGTCCGGACTTCGGTAGGTGCAACTCCTTACTTGTTGGTATACGGGACTGAAGCGGTAATACCCGCAGAAGTTGAGATTCCATCCCTCCGAATCGTCGCCGAAGCTGAGATTGATGACGACGAGTGGGTCAAAACCCGATTAGAGCAATTGAGCTTGATTGATGAAAAGAGATTGACAGCAGTATGTCACGGCCAATTGTATCAAAAGAGAATGGCGAGAGCATATAACAAGAAGGTACGTCCCAGGAGATTTGAAGTGGGACAGCATGTGCTGAAGAGAGTTCTACCACACCAGGCCGAGGCGAAAGGCAAGTTCGCTCCAAATTGGCGGGGACCTTTTGTGGTGACTAGAGTATTATCCAACGGCGCTCTATGTTTGACTGATGTCGAGGGAAGATGCACCGATATGGCTATCAATTCTGATGCAGTTAAGAGATATTATGTGTAATTCTTTAACGCATTTGTCAACGCTTGGTTTCGTTTGTGTGTATTTGGCATTTTTCGGAGAATGAAATGACAGAGGCAATTTTTCTACTACCCAAACACTTTAACCTTTGTTTCCCCATTTGAGCCTTAATTGTTCTTTCATATACCCTCTTTCGGAATCATCAAGGAAGATGTGTAACAGAATAGAAAAGAAACAAAAAGTAATACAAGAAAAAGTGAACTACGTTCGACCTGATTCCTCAAGAAGGATACGTAGGCGCCACACGGCTCGGTCATAATAAAACAAAAATAAAAAAATAAAAAATAAAAAAAAAAATCCCCCAAGCAACAAAACTGGGGCAGAAGTCATTGTTTTCGTTGGAAAGATAGTGTGGATTCCGAAAGTTGTAACAAGCTAACCGTTGAGGCTAAACCCCTTTCTTCGGCCTCACGCGCAGAAACCATATCAAGAACCAGAAAGACCTCTCGATCAGTATTTGAAAAGTGCCAAGTCATGTGAATGAAAGCCAAGAGTGACATCCCGACCCTCGATTGAACCCAGGATGCAAGCCGAAAGGGGATAACGCTCTAGAGAGAATCTCAGGGGTGATACCCCGCCGCAAGGAAAGAAAGCACAAATGAGAGAGTCTTAACGGTGAAAACCCTCGCGGGCACCTTAAGGCGAAGGAAGTTGAGAAAAGTAAAATGAGAGAGTCTTAACGGTGAAAACCCTCGCGGGCACCTTAAGGCGAAGGAAGTTGAGAGAAGTAAAATGAGAGAGTCTTACGGTGAAAACCTTTTACGGGCACCTTAAGGCGACGGGAGATAGAGAGAAATGAGAGAATCTCACTAGTGAAAACCCTTTGAAGGGCACTTTGAGGTGACAGGACGAGATGGTTACAAGATGTCTGCATGAGACAGGGTTTGGACATCCGCTTACCTCTAACAGGACGCGGCATCGGAAAGTGATTGATATGAATAGACTGGGTAGTTTAATCTCAAAGGCGCGGCATAACATTGGATCAGGCACACATTCAGATAAGTTTCCCTATTTTTGGAGTTCAGAAAAGTTTTTCTCTTCTTTTTGTCATTTGCGGTCAGTATTCTTTCCTTTTCTTTCATTTTCGAAAATTGATTTTTCAAAGCTTACTACCAAGTCTCCCAAAGCAGTATATTGAAAGTGAATAGGCATTGGAACAAGGCAATGAGACGGAAGTCGTTACGATAGTGAGATTGGGATGACAGGCCGAGTGGAAGGTTCGCAAGAATTATGGAGTATGATGGACACATGTGGCATGTCCGAAAGATGATTTCACGCAACAGATCACCGGCTAAAAAGAGTCGGACCAAACCAAAGAGTGGAATAAAAGGAAAGATGAGAGGTCGTTCGTGGAAAAAGCGTCTTCCCAAGCAAGCGTCAACGTCGTCCTCAAAGTTCGAGAGAGGCCAAGCAGCTGAAAGAGAATGGCCTCAACAAGAGTGGCACGACCACTCGCGGCATTTTGAAACTAACAATTTTTCTTTGATTTAAAGCAGGAAAAGAGGGTCCGACGGCAGAAAAGCATACCGTCCAGAAGTTTATCACACTGGGGCAGAAAATTTTCTCTTGTTGCGAAAATTTTCCGGAAAGCAAGACTCAGAGGATAAGTGTAGAAAGCAACACAAGATGGGATGATCTTTGAGCCGGGTATCATCTCCAGCCGCTGTTGGAGAAAGAAAAATGGCTTCGAGATTCCCCCGGCGGTATTACATCCTATAATTTGATCAAGGAAACAAAAGCGTGAGTCCCAGAAGAGGTAGGGGAAAAAGGAAGAGAATGAGGGGTGAAGGAAACAAAGAATACTTCCTCAGCAGCATCACCCCCAGCAGGCGAGTAAACGATTCCGAAAATATCCCCAGCTGCCAGAAGAAGAGTAACACGACCTAGGGGAAAGCAATTCCAAGACAGGATAACTCAGAAGTGAAGGTGGTCCGAGAGGTAATGCAGGAACAAGGATATGGTACAAAAGGCAAAGGAAGGTAATCAAGATAGGATGAAAATCAGTGAAGTTGTATTTGAAGTCAGGAAGGCCCGCCTGGAGAATGGAGTGGCGATTTAATTTTGAAGTTGTAGTTGAAGTCGGGGAGCCCGCCTGGAGAATGGAGTGGCGATTTGATTTTGAAGTTGTAGTTGAAGTCGGGAAGCCCGCCTCTGGAGAATGGAGTGGCGATTTAATTTTGAAGTTGTAGTTGAAAGTCGGGAAGCCCGCCTCTGGAGAATGGAGTGGCGATTTGATTTTGAAGTAGTAGTTGAAGTCGGGGAGCCCGACTGGAGAATGGAGTGGCGATTTAATTTTGAAGTAGTAGTTGAAGTCGGGGAGCCCGCCTGGAGAATGGAGTGGCGATTTGATTTTGAAGTTGTAGTTGAAGTCGGGAAGCCCGCCTGGAGAATGGAGTGGCGATTTAATTTTGAAGTTGTAGTTGAAGTCAGGAAGCCCGCCTGGAGAATGGAGTGGCGATTTGATTTTGAAGTTGTAGTTGAAGTCAGGAAGCCCGCCTGGAGAATGGAGTGGCAATTTAATTTCGAAGTTGTAGTTGAAAGTCAGGAAGCCCGCCTGGAGAATGGAGTGGCGATTTAATTTTGAAGTTGTAGTTGAAAGTCAGGAAGCCCGCCTGGAGAATGGAGTGGCGATTTAATTTTGAAGTTGTAGTTGAAAGTCAGGAAGCCCGCCTGGAGAATGGAGTGGCGATTTAATTTTGAAGTTGTAGTTGAAAGTCAGGAAGCCCGCCTGGAGAATGGAGTGGCGATTTAATTTTGAAGTTGTAGTTGAAAGTCAGGAAGCCCGCCTGGAGAATGGAGTGGCGATTTAATTTTGAAGTTGTAGTTGAAAGTCAGGAAGCCCGCCTGGAGAATGGAGTGGCGATTTGATTTTGAAGTTGTAGTTGAAGTCAGGAAGCCCGCCTGGAGAATGGAGTGGCGATTTAATTTTGAAGTTGTAGTTGAAAGTCGGGAAGCCCGCCTGGAGAATGGAGTGGCGATTTAATTTTGAAGTTGTAGTTGAAGTCGGGGAGCCCGCCCGGAGAATGGAGTGGCGATTTAATTTTGAAGTAGTAGTTGAAGTCGGGGAGCCCGCCCGGAGAATGGAGTGGCGATTTAATTTTGAAGTAGTAGTTGAAGTCGGGGAGCCCGCCCGGAGAATGGAGTGGCGATTTAATTTTGAAGTAGTAGTTGAAGTCGGGGAGCCCGCCTCTGGAGAATGGAGTGGCGATCTGTTTTAATTTGTTAGAGGAAAGCGGTAGAATGTAACAGAAATCTTCGGCATGAATCCAAGTTCGTAAGAAGAGACGAAGCATCAGAAGGAACGCCAAAGTCGGACAAGATGGCAAGGAGCGCGACAAGATCAAGTTAAAAAGGATAGATAAGAACTTGTAGTACTGTAACCTAGTCTAGCTTCTTGTTTTTGTTGCTTAGCGCGGTGTAACAAGGAAATCGGTTAAGCAGTGGTAACAGCAGTAACAGCGGCAACAGCAGTAACAGCGAGATCGCAACAGGCAGGGTAGTCCCAGCTACCAGAACTTCCCGAACTACATTGACCTGATTCCCTTTTAGCCAGGGATATGTAGGAGACCTTTGAAGCAAGGTTCGGTCAAAAAAAAAAAAAAACTTTTCCAAAATGCTTCATACGGAGTGTTCGAATGGGCAAAAATCGCTTATATCCGCTCATTTATCTTTGCACGAAAACTCTGCGTGTTTACGCGCAAAGAGGGGCAGCTGTGAGCACGTGATTTTTGCCTTACTTGAGAAGTACTCCCAGAAAATTCAAAAATAAAAATAGTTTCGTGTTGGGTATGATTTTTGTGATTTTTGTGTTATTTTATCTTTTGTGTGCACGTTTATTTATTTAAATTAAAAAATACAAAAAATATATGCTAAGTTTTGCATTTTTAGTGTTTGATATCGAAGTCATGTGATTTACATTTTTAGGTGATATATAATTGTGTGGGATAATTGTATGCATATATATATATATATATATATATATATATATATACACGTACATATATATATGTGTAGCAATGAGATCGAATTGGGCCATAGTTCAGTCCAGGAAAACCAGGCCCAAACGAATCCCATACCAGTCCAGTTTCAGCCTATGTAACGCTTGATCTGGACCGTTGGATTTTATTATCCAACGGCCCAGATTAATCCGTTAATTCCAAAATTCATTCAGCCTAGGACTTAACCAAACGGCACCGTTTGGTTTAAATGAGAGAATCCTGATCGTTGATCAAGTTTGATCCAACGATCAGGATTTAACTACTCAAAACATATATAAACTCCTTTCCTTACCCCGCCCCCCAAGCCAGACCCCCCCTCTCCCTTCATCTCCCTCAGAGCTCTCAAACGCCCGGCGTAACGCCGCCTTGCTCCGCCTGCCGGAAATCGCCTCACGGCGGTTCCGGTAGGCCAATCAAACCCAAACCAACGCCAAAACCTTCCCCTCACCTCCCCCATCACGATCCCAGCCTCCCTTTACCTCGAATCACTCCAGAACTCCTCGAATCTTCATTTGAAGATTCGAGTCAACTCGAACTTACGCCAAACCACCCCGAATTCACACCGGTGACTCCTCACACCACCCTCACACCCAAACCACCCTTGGTTTGGTTCGAATCTTACCAGAAATGTCAAAGCCCTAAATCCGCGCCTCAAGAACCCTAGAACCCAAAAATTAGGGATTGCGTCGAGTCAATGGTGTTTGAAGGCAATAGACCTTAATTGGAGTGTTTTTCATTTGAAAAACACTTCAATTAAAGTCTGTTTACTTCAAAAGAGTGCAAACTCGAAGTCTTTTGAGCCGAGTCCGTCCAATTTCTTGAGGTATCCCATTTCTCATTCTCTTCCTTTTGTTTTGTTGTTGTGTTCATTATAGTTGTTCGTTTCTATCTGTTGGGTGTTTGATTTTAATCTTTCCTGCTTCTACACCGTAAGACCTTTTATTTGGTCATTCTTGTTTTGCTTATATGTCGGAGTAGATTGCGATATAGAAACACGAATTGGCTGTAAACGATACTGTCAAGTAGTGAATTCTGCATTTTTTCATGCTTCGTTTGCCTGAGCACTTCGAATCACTAAGTCGATGATTGATTGTTGTTCCTTATGTGAATTATACGAATGTTGTTGATTAGTCTCGTAGGTCTGTTTATTGGAGTTTTGTGGCAGAACTTGACACTGTAAATCACATTGTGAATCACTGTTTGGATCGAGATTTTTCTTTCTTTTGAACTGTTGATTAACTAAGTGATGAATTGAATTAGTTGTTGTTAGTTAAGGATTGAAGGGGGTAACTAATGGAGTGTAGTGCATATGAGGACTGTAATTGGATCAGAATCTGGGGTTTGTTAATTAGAGATTAACGGAATTGGCATTTCTTAGGATTTAAAAATACCTTGCCCATGAGTTAAGTTAGTGGAACCTGCTGTTACAGCAGGACACTTAGCCATGTCTGGACAAAGGCCATTGTTTAAATAATAGGACCATACTTAGACATATGATAGGAGGATGGGCTCTGTCAGAAGGGGATGGGCAAGGGACTGTCTCTGCAAAATCTGGATGTCCTAGGTTTGTTTTTGGTTATAAATAGGATACATTTGATAGGCACACACGGACACAGATTATAGAGACAGACTTGAGAGCATCCTGGAGAAGCAAAAACAACAGCATATTCATAGATACACATTAGATATACAGACTTGAGAGTATCTGGAGAGAAAAGAAAACAGTCCCACTGGAGAGTAATAGCTGAAGAGAAAAGGCTACTGTTTGATAGGATTTGTGGTCATTGCTCCGATTGTTTGCTTCAGTGTTTGAGTCATTTGGCCATTGTTGTTGCTGAGGTACTCATTCGAGGCTGTTGGTCAGCATCGTTGTTGCTCTTGGTCCATTTGTTGCTGCTCTTTTGTTACTGCCTGGGTTGAGTGTTGTGATTAGTCTTGGTATAGGCTGCTGGTTCATTCGATTGCTACCATTAGTTGTTGCTACTGCTGTGATTGAGTTTGTTGCTGCCTGGGGTTGTTGTGTGTTTGCTGGTTGGTTCTTTGTTGCTGAGTGTTGTATCTGGTTCACTTGAGTGTGTTGGGGTTGGGCTATTACTGGTTTGCTGGTTGTCCATTGGTCGTTTGCTGTTGTGTTTGGCTATTGCTATTCACTGCTACTATTGCTATTCACTGCTACTATTGCCATCACTGCTATAGCTGATCTCTTACTCCTTCATTTTTCCAATTTCCAGGTATACTCTACCCCCTGGCAATAGGAAGTTCGATAATCGCATATGTATTACTTTGCAGAATCAAGTGATGATATTTTACTATAGAATGCCTTAGTTTTCATTTAATATTTGTAATGTTAAAGAGACAGACTCATCATGAATGAACTTATATTTGATATTAGATAAGATAGTTCAAACACAACTCTTTTTAATATTGGACTATGAACAATATTGTTCCAAGTGTTGACTGTTAGAGGTATCAAAATAGTATGCTTGTGTGGCCGCATTTCTGGAACTTATATTACCAGTTAAAGGTTCTAGTGTAATTTTGTAGTAATAAAGAATAGATTTGAAGCAAGTGCATCTTGAGCGGTTAAAGGTGATTACTTTGTCGCGGATTGTTAAAGAGAGCATCAAATGTCTAGATAATGACTCACACAAAATATGTTACTATAACCAATGTTCGATTGTAGAGTCATACATACTTCTCTTAGGATTATAGACTCTAAATGGATAATAAAATATGGGCTATAGGAAACATTTGCAAATCAACTGCACCTCGACTCTCATTAACTAGATTAATTCACCACTAGTCCTCATAAAATACAACAGCTAGCTCATGAAAATTTAATTTGTAATAAGTTTAATTCGTTCAAAATAAAAATAAGTATACTGTGTTACTCAAGCGAATTAATGTATGGCCGGTTCTGCCCTTCTTTTGGGGCCTATCTCGGGCCCAGCATGTTGGAAAAAATTAACCTAGCATGCATAAATTGAGTTCCTCGGACCTAAGGATAAAATGACACTTGGCCCGTTAATGTTTAATTGATAGGCTATAACATTTCTTAATAATAATAAATTAGGACCTTTGTTTATTATTAGAGACCAATTAAGTAGAAAAAATCATAGTCACGTTAGTTTGACCTTAAATAAAAATGAGACGAGCCTCGCCGCACAGAATATATAATTGCGGGGCCCTCAAATTAGTGGTTATAAAAAACTTAGACTTGGAAGGACCGTTTTGGTGAATGTCACGGTCCTTTCCCAAAGTTAATAAAGACGGTAGACTCTTTAGGCACGATTTGTAAGTAAATTATTTTCCTAAATACGGGTGCGCATTTATGTGACCCAAATCTTACTCTCGGCGAAACTGAAATACATTAAAGTCACAGGCGTACTGGTTGCGGTGTGACTCGAAATGTGTTTTCGTGACGTCGCAATTCTTCTAAAAAATAAAAGCGGAACATTAAAAGCACATAGTTAAAATATATAAAAGAATCAGATAGAAACAAAAATCGCAATTGAGCGACCGTGCTAAAACCACGGAATCCGGGAGTGCCTAACACCTTCTCCCGGGTTAACAGAATTCCTTATCCAGGTTTCTAGTTTCGCAGACTACATTATAGAGTCATAAAATTTCCTCGGTTCGGGATTAAATCGGTGACTTGGGACACCATTATTTTTCCAAGTGGCGACTCTGAATTAATTAAATAAATCCCGTTTCGATTGTCCTTTAATTGGAAAAACTCCCTCGCTCCCTCGCGGGTGCGCCAAAAGGAGGTGTGACAGGAGGCTACAGGACTATTATGAGTACTTCCTTTCTTTGTTTCTTTATAGTGCGGTTCGATTCCTTTGAGGCTTATGCCTTAATTCCTTCCCACTCAGTCTTAGGTGACGCGAGTGCTTGTTATTGATCACGCCCAACTATACCTTATAAAAAGGACAATGCGGTCGCTGCAAATATAACCCGATTTATAAGTACGGAGTCGAATCCCAACCTATCAACTACAACCTTCAAAACCCAATAATACTTCTGAATCAGCTTCCCAAACTTTCAAATATCTTTGTGAGTGATTTCTACTAACTACTTTTGCAATAAACTAAAGAATTGAAGAAAATAACTGAATGTATTGTAATGAATAATGAGAAAGACTAAGGTGATGATTTCCCCTATTGATGTAATCCCTTCTGTTTATGCTCATACAAATTATCAATATTTTTCTATCAATCATGAACTCTAATTCTACCGTAATTCTCTACCGAGCAATTACAATAATTTACTATTGCACTTTTCTGAGCTACCCTAGCTAGCTTTAATTAGCACAGTTGACTTTAGATTGCACCCAAGGTTTCGTTATTCCTAATCCCACCTTTACACCCGCAACTATAGATTCCTCCAATAATCTAGGTGTGGTGTTATTCAACAATAACCTAAATATGCACTCTTTTGCAAGTTATGCACATTAAATAGGCACAGCTAATTGAAGATCATATCAATTTACTACAACAAGAACGAAGTTGAACAAATAAAAATTTAACTAACAATTTGTATTCACATAACCCAGAAGTCCATCAATCAATAGGTTCCATCAAAACCTCAGATAAGAATTTAGCAACTCATAATTAAGAAATCAAAAGATATATTGGATTTCATAATCAAGAATTCAAAGAAAAAGAAAGAGAGATGTGCAGAGTTCTCTCTTACTAGTTTTCTTGCAAAAGTAGTCAATAATACAAAACTTGCCTCCTTTGGGCGAATCCTAACAATAGATATAGGGTTTAGGTTTTACAATTTCTGTTTTTACACTTTAGCCCCTAAATTTTCCGCGTTCCACCGCGATTTTACTACGTTCGCGGTGGAACTGCGGTGGGTGATGCCTTCTAAATCTTCAAAACTTCCACAGGCATGTTCTACCGAGGTTCTTCCGCGATCGCAGTGGAACCGCGGTCAAACAGTGCCTCGGATTTATCCGGGCTGTTCCAACACAATTTCTTGATTTGTTTCACATATGAAGGGTTTTCATCTATTGCAGCCCCGATGACCAGATCGACCCAGAAGGGTGCCCAGTTCAGATGGTCAGATGAGTGCGAGGCAAGCTTTCAGAAGCTCAAGACAACTCTGACTACGACACCGATATTGGTTTTTCCCACATGTTTAGGGCCTTATATAGTTTATTGTGATGCTTCTCGTATTGGGCTTGGTGCAGTATTGATGTAGGATGGCATAGTCATTGCTTATGCTTCGAGGCAGTTGAAGATCCACGAGAAGAATTATCCGGTTCATGATATAGAGCTGGTAGACATTGCTCATGCCTTGAAGATTTAGAGGCATTACCTGTATGGTGTGACGTGTAAGGTGTACACTGATCCCAAGACTCTTTAGTACTTGTCCAAGCAGAAGGAATTGAAATTGAGGCAGAGGAGGTGGTTGGAGTTATTGACATATTATGGTGTTACTATTTTATATCACCTGGGGAGAGCCAATGTGGTGGCCAATGCATTGAGTAGGAAGTCTGCCAGCATGGGTAGTCTTGCTTATATTTCGGTGACCTAGAGATCGCTTGCTTTGGATATTCAGGCCTTGGCCAATCGATTTGTGAGGTTAGATATTCATGAGCCTAGTAGAGGGTTAGCCTCCACGGTCGCTCGTTCTTCATTATTGGAGCGTATCCGTGATCAACAATTTGATGATCCCCATTTTTGTGTCCTAAGAGACACGATGCAGTGTGGAGGTACCACGAAGGTGACCATAGATGATGATGGTGTTTTGAGATTGTAGGAGCGAGTTTGTGTGCCCAATATTGATGGGATTCGGGATTTGATCTTAGCAGAGACCCATAGCTCTCGGTATTCTATTCACCCAGGCGCCTCGAAGAATTATCAGGAATTGCAGCAGTATTATTAGTGGCGTAGGATTAATAAGGATATTGTTGCGTATGTGGTTCGATGTTTGAGCTGTCAGCAGGTTACGTATGAGCATCAAAGACTTGGTGGTCTATTTGAGATGATTGAGCTTCCCGAGTGGAAATGGGATAGGACTACCATGGATTTTGTTACTGGACTTTTGTTGAGTCAGAAGAAGTTCAATGCGATATGGGTTATTGTTGATAGGCTGACCAAGTCAGCACATTTCATTCCTATGGCAGTCTCTAATTCATCCGATAGGTTAGCTGAGATTTATATCCGGGAGATTGTTCGCCTTCACGGTTTGCCGATATCTATCATTTCAGATTGGGTACGTAGTTTACCTCATGTTTCTGGGGTGCAACTATGCGAGAGTTTGGCAGACGGGTTGAGTTGAGCACAACGTTTTATCCTCAGACGGACGGTCAGTCCAAGTGGACTATTCAGATTTTGGATGATATGCTCCGGGCTTGTGTTATCGACTTTGGAGGTTCGTGGGACCAGTTTTTGCCTTTAGCAGAGTTCACCTACAACAATGGCTACCAGTCCAGCATTCAGATGGCTCCATATGAGGCATTGTATGGTAGGCGATATCGGCCTCCAATGGAATAGTTTGAGCCGGGAGAGGCTCGGTTATTGGGTACAAATTTAGTTCAGAAGGCTTGGATAAGGTGAAGATCATTCACGACAGGCTTTGTTTGACTCAGCCGTGGCAAAAGAGTTATGCAAATCGTAAGGTTCAGGATGTAGCTTTCATGGTTAGTGAGCGGGTCTTGCTCTGAGTGTCGCCTAGAGGGCATGATGAGATTCGGGAAGAAGGGAAAGCTTAGCCCTAGGTTCATTGGCCCCTTTGAGATCCTTGATCGAGTGGGAGAGGTGGCTTATAGACTTGCCTTGCCGCCTAGCTTGTCAGTCGTGCATCCAGTGTTTCATGTGTCCATACTTTGGAGGTATCACGACGATCCAGCTCATGTGTTAGATTTCAGCACTATCCAGTTGGACAAGGATATATCTTATGAGGAGGAGCCGATAGCTATTCTAGACCAGTAGGTTCTGTAGTTGAGGTCGAAGAGTTTTCCTTCAGTACGTCTCCAGTGGAGAGGTCATCCTCCTGAGGCATCGATCTGGGAATCCGAGTATGATATGCGGAGCCGTTATTCCCATCTTTTTCCCGACGTAGGTACTTCTTTCTTTTGTCCGTTCGAGGATGAACGATTTTTCTAGGTGGAAAATGTGACGACCCAAATGGTCATCACCTGTTTTCTCTTTCATTCCGTGCTTCCAAGGCCTTGAAAACCTCATTTTTACTTGCCTTTATTTGCATGCACAATCTGGACGTGTAGCCGGAAACCTTAAATATGAATTCTGTGTAAAGATTGATGAATTTTGATATTAATATGATTAAAGTTGACTTTGGTCAATATTTTGGATAAACAAATCCGGACCCGTGATTTGACGATCCCGGAGGGTCCATAAAAAAAATATAAGACTCGGGTCTATGCCTGGAATCGAAATTCGAGGTCCCGAGCCTGAGAAATGAATTTTTTAAAAGAAATTGTTTTCAAAAGTTTATATGGAAATTTGAAATGTTAATGGATTAGAAAGCGTTGGTATCGGGCCCGTATTTTGGTTCCAGCGCCCGGTACAAGTCTTATATGTGGTTTAAGCACTTTCTGTGAAATTTGGTCGAAATCGGACATCATTTGACGTATTTCAAACCTAAATATCTAAAAATGAAAATTTAAGAAGTTTGATGGAATGTGTTGATTTTTTGGTTTGATTCCTCGTGTGTGATGTTATTTTGTCGATTCGATCGCTCGAGTAAGTTTGTAGGACGTTGTTGAGTTAGTGTGTGTGTTTGGCTAGGATTCCCGAGGGCTCGGGAGTGATTCAGAGGTGGTTCGGGGTGTTTTGAACTTAGAAAAAAGTTGTAGAAATGTTCAGTTCTGATATCAGGTATGTTGTTCTATGTGATCACATAGGAGCTTCCGTGATCACATAGTGTAAATCTTGAGCAGCCCAGTTTTGTTCTATCTGATCGCATAGTAGACTCCGCGATCGCGTACCTCAACCAACTCCTTCTATGAGATCGCACCTTCCCCCTGCACAATGCACATAAACCCAGCCTCCATCTTAGCACTCTATGCGATCGCATTCACCAGCCAGCGATCGCAGTGCCCAGCCATCCTTACCCTATGCGATCTCAATCCCTCTTCCGCGATCGCATAGGGAATATTTGCCCAGTTATTTTAAAAGCCTAAAAATAGAACAGTGACGAGATTATTCCAAATTTCACACGAGCTCTTCTTCTCCACAACCCTTAGGCTACTTGTAGAGCGATTCTTTACCAAATATTCTCGGGTAAGTATTATGTAACTCGTTTTTTTCATTTTCTATCATTACCCTTTGAAATACTAGGCCTAAAACATGTAATATAGGATTGAAATTGGGGGAAATGAGTAGAGTTAGGGCTTTTCAATTTTCTTTGATTTCGACCTCGTTTTGGGGTTGAATTTGAAAATAAATTATATATTCGGGCTCGTGGGTGAATGGGTAATATGGAATTGGTCCGAACATAGTATTTTGACCAAGCGAGCCTGGGTCGATTTTTAAATTTTTGGAAGAAAGGTTGGGAATCTATATTTAGGCATTGGTTTTGATTTGTTTAGCTATTATTAATACTATAAAGTCGTTATTTTATAGATTTGATTGAGTTGGAGCCGAATTCAAAAAAGAAAGTGGTCGTTATGGATTGATTTAACCGTAGAAGTTGAGGTAAGTGTTTGATCTAACTTTGGTTTGAGGGAATATAAGTAGAGCATTGTTTACTAATTGCTAATTGTCGAGTACATTGTATAGGGATGGTGACGAGTATCAATACACTGGTGTCTAGCATGACCGTGCGTCCGTATATTGTATTTATTCCTGTTTTGTTGTGACTCTCCCCTGTGTAATTAACGGTTTCTATATAATGTGAAGAGTATGAGAAAGAATTATAATTTGTGAACTCCTTGGAGTATTGCCCGAATGATAAAGTAATTACTGAGTAAGAAATAAAGAAAGAGAAGAAAAATGATTATTCCCTTGCCGGGCTGTATTCGTATAGTGATTATCTCCATTGTTGGGTTGTGAAAGTTATTGTTGTTGTTCCCTTGCCGGGATTTAACTATTTACTTGTGTTTCCCTTGCTAGGACTTTAATTACTGTTTGTCTATCCCCTCGCCCCATTGGTTGTGATTGTTCTTGGGTGAGGAAGAGTGATAATGCACGAATTCCGTGCCATGTTTTAATTATTAATGCACAAAGGAACATTCCGTGCCATCTTTTGATTATTAATGCACGGAGGAACATTCTGTGCCATGTTTTGATTATTAATGTACGAAGGAATATTCCATGCCATATTTTGATTATTAATGCACGAAAGAACATTCTGTGCCATATTTTGATTATTAATACATGAAGGAACTTTCTGTGCCATATCTTGATTATTAATCCACGAAGGAACATTCCGTGCCATGTTCTGATTACTAATACACGAAGGATTATTCCGTGCCATGATATAGTATTTATGTGAGGGAAAGCACGAAGGATGGTGTCGTGCAACTGTTTTTGTTTTCTACTCTTGTTCACATTGTAGGTGTATTGTTTCATTCATTTTTTGTTGATTTGTATTTTAAACTGTTACGGCCACTACAACATGCTCCCCTCCTTCTTCACTGGTTAATTTTTGTATTATATATATATATATATATATATATATATATATATATATATATATATATATATATATATATATATATATATATATATATATATATATATATATATATATATATATATATATATATATATATATATATATATACTGCACATGTTGGTTTGGTAGTCCTGTATAGCCTCGTCACTACTTCGCAGGGGTTAGGCCAGGCACTTACTAGCATATGGGGTCGGTTGTGCCGATGCTACACTTTTGTGCTCTTTTGCATAGATCACGAAGCCGGAGCAACTTTTGGACAGTAGTAGTTGAATGGGAGCTGACTTCAGTCCAGAGATTTCGAGGTAGCCTTGCTGACATTCGCGTGGCCTGGAGTCTGTTACCCTTGTACCGGAACAAAAAATATTGTGTTTTATTTAGACTTTGTGTGTAGTATTCTATAGACGTTCGTGGATTAGTGACTCCAATCTTAGGTAGAGGTTGTAATTGAATTTCCTCACTTGTTTTCAGTTTATTTTATATTTAAGACTTCCGCTTTTATATTAAATGTCTCATTGCCTTAATATTTCTATGTTTGCCTAAAAAGTTAATAATTAATTGGCTTGCCTAGTTCCTAATAGTAGGTGCCATCACAACCCCGATGATGGAAAATCTGGCTCGTGACAAAAACTTATGTAATAGAGCCTCTTGACTCGTGACACCGGATCGGTGGGCCATTATAGAGATTATTATTATTATGGTTTCTGCATATTTCATCTTTTATTTCAGACTTCTTTTCATATCAATTTGGTAATTAAATTCTATTAATCGGTATTAAATTTTTGGTAAAAGGGATTGAGAGTGTTGAGTTGGTCGGGCTTGCTAGCATTATGTTGGGAGCCATCACGATCGGGGTTGGGGTCTTGACTCCATCTTAGATAGGGATAATTAGGCCGTGGAACAAGAAATCTATCTGCCACCTGAGGATTCTCGACGATAATTCGTTCAAGTAGGGTTATTGTAGATGATTCACTTCCATTAAAGAGAAAATCCACAAGTCTTTTAACCAATTTAAAGTATACGTATTTATCAGGCGGGGTGGGATGGACTGGACAAAAAAAATGTCAGCCCGTTCGATTTCGGGGTGTGTTGTTATCGGGCTTGTGGCGGGTTAGGATTTTTCGGGTTCTATAGGGCCAGTATGGGTTCAGGCTTAACGGGCTTGGGCGGGTCAGGCTATATGTATGTATATATATATATATATATATATATATATATATATATTAAAATTAAGTTATATCGTTGGCAATAGTCAGATTTAAAAAAAAAAGTTGGGTTAACGGGCTGAAACGGGTTGTAGTCCGTTAAGAACCCGTTAAGGGCTTAACGAGTTGTAGTGGGTTCGGTTACCCGTTAAAAAAAAGTGGACGTTACAAGTCCGTCCCCGCCCAACCCGTCCCAACCCACGCTATAATCTACAGTAATGGACTGGACCGGACTGACCCGGGTTAAACCGAATTGTTAGCGGGTCAGTTCGACCTGATTAACACCTCTAGTTTAAACTACACAAATACTCCAAAAGCACATAAAAAGGGAAAAAGTATTCCACTGGTGGTTTGATGTATGTTACTTTGAGATGCTTAGCTAATTATTTAAATTTACTCTCTAAATCCAACTATTTATTTTCTGCTACAAAACCAAATGAATGGTTGGGATTGATCGGGTATAGAAAACCTAATCTACCCAATGATTGTTATGGTTGGAGCCTATAATATAATATATAACTACACTAACTCACCACTGATGTTTCCCCTGCTGCAACTCATCATTTTAATCATAAACACAAAATTAAAAGGATATACAGCTAATTAATTGTTATTATTAGTATTATTTCTTAGATGACAGAGGATAAGACGTTGGAAAGAGGATGTGGGGTCGAGAACTAGGGTAGTTGGTTAGTAGATAGTCGAGCGTATCTCGTTTCAATATCGGTAGTATGAATATTATTTTTGTTTTTTCTTATTATTAGATTTCTATTATGTAGCTTATTCTTTTTGTATATACTATCCTTTCCTTATCCCACTTGTGGAATTACACTGGTTTGTTGTTGATAATAACTTTGTGTAACAACATTTGATTTAATGTATTCTGCAACTGCAAGCACTCTGGATTTAGTGCAAATGAAGAAATTTAACTTAAATCAAGCAGCTCCAGTTTGGTAGCCTTTTAGTAGCTATTTTCCTTAGGTCAAAGAAGAAAATGAAAAAGGGGGAAACATAGAAGCTTTTTATATAGTTGCCTTTTGGGTTATGCATATAGAGATTCCCATTCAGAATAACATGCTCTAATCTAATGAAAGAAAACTACTACTACTATTTGTTTCTGTAGGTTAGAAAATTAAACCAATATAAATTTATTATATTCATTTATTGACCATAACGCAAGAGTACATTCTTGAAAATAAAATTTAAAAAACAGTTCCACACAACCTAAGTTTTTTATCCAGTATAAATACTATGTCACACCAAATCAATGAAAAATCACTTCAACTCCTTTCTCCCCCTTAAAAAAATTTGGAAATAAGGAATTGACCAGAAACACAAAATAATACGTACTAGTTACAATAAAAAAAAAATTAATAAATTTATTCTATTTAAAGACCTCGAGCCAACATTTCCTGAAAATCAAGAATGGATTGTTGTCTTTCAATCTCCATATCTTCACGAAACTTAGAGATAAATTCCTCAGCTTTTCTATCGACTCCATTAATATGTGGCATTGAAGGAGTCCTCCATTCTTGAATATCACATATTCTACTACTGCTACTTTCAACTTTCTTACCTTTTTTTATTGCCCTCGTAATGATCTCTTGCTCTTCTTGATCCAATTTGTTTCTATAATTAACATCACCACCACTGCTTGAAGCAACGTATTCTTTAGTCTGAGGCACGGATATTGTACAACTTTTTTTTTGCTCGCATGGATTTTTAATTATAGATTCGGGGAAGAGCTGATCCACATATATAGGTGAAGTATTCTTGTGACATTGTTGGTATTGGTAATAATGGTAAAAATTGCGATGAGTACGTGGGGGTGAAGAACGGTTGATTAAGGAGTAGAATTTACGAGTAATAATAGGGAAAATATAGTTGTAAGCTCTAATACAAAGGTTTTTGGAATTTTTGACTGCTTTTGAAAGCTTGAGCTTGTGTAATCTTGATTGTAATTTGTTGGTGAAGTTTTTCCATGTTTTTTTAGTGGGTAGAAGCTTCTTACCTAAGTTGAAATTTGACATTCAATTTAGTGTTATGAGAAGAAATATTGCTGTTTTTTTTAGAAGAAGAGGCTAGATTGAGAGGAAGAGAAGTTGAAGAGTGGATTTTATTTGGAGTTGTGTGTGTGTGTGTAAGTTGTATAACAGAAATGTTAGGCTGGATTGGTTCCTTGAACCTTTTGGTTATGACTCATTCTTTTCTTCACATGATTTCTTTTATCATCTTTTTTGGCTTTTTTGTAAGAAAGGGATCAAAGATTAGACCGCAAACCTAAGTATAAGAAAGCAAATAAACTCCTTTTTAAAGAGACCTTCCCACAAATAGTCGGTCAGTTTTACAATTTATTTTTTCTAATCGGTATATATATATATTAATTATACTATATATATATATATGATGACTTGTGAGGGGAGAAAATAATATACTTTCGTATATAATGTATATCAAACTGATATATATATATATATATATATATATATATATATATATATATATATATATATAAACTTTCGGTTTAAGCCTTTGAAGTCTATGGCGGCAGAAATCTTGAGTCTTAAGTTTGTGCTTTATTTATTGAGAAAATTTAAAATAAAAAGGAAAATGAAGAAAAGTGTAAGTTTTATTAGAAAGTTGTAGTGGATTTCTTTGGTGGCAGGCTAAATGACTAATGGAGTAGTGCTCCTTTTGCCCCACAAATGCCTCTTTAACTAAGGAAATTAAGGTATACATTGAAGGTTGACTATCAAACTTTCCTTCATTAAATCGAATTCTATGAAAAAGATTCTTGTATATGGACGGGATCGAGAGGCCCGATTCCGTGGTCATTGCGCCTCTCCCTTAGCCTCAAAAAGGCCTCGAAGATTTGGGGATGCAGCAAAAGAGCTTCGACCTCAAAGGCTCTTCACACTTGACCTCGACGCAGCATGAGCCTGCGATTATCGAAGGTAAGCGGGAAGTTACCTAGGTATGTGGACCGAACTGACATCACATGGAAGAATAGTTCTGGTCTACGCTAGATTACTAGGTAGTTGTGCCAGCTATCCTACTTTGTAATAAATACTTTTGTACTTTGATTAGGTTCTCCTTCATATAAAAAGAGGGGCCCTTACCATCTGAAAAAGATTTGATGCTCAATATTGAATACAAAGAACATTCTCTCTAGTCTCTAACATATTCTCCTAAGCTCTTTACTTCCATTTGTTGCTTATATTCATTGTGTTCTATTTATTGTTCTTCATTTATTGCTTATCATTGATCATAAAGAGACATCATTGAACTTATCATAACTGTTAGTCCCTCTATCGACCACCCACGACAAGGTATAGGACTCGACCTCGAGGCCTCGAATAAGCAAGCTCGAGGCCCTGCTTGTCAGCCTTTTGGTTCGGTTATCATCTTGTTTCCAAGCCCTTATCTTGTTTTCTAATCTCTTACTTAGTATCCTTTGCTTAACAACTAGCATAAAAATAGATCACGGTCTTTTAGAACCATAAAATCAAATTTAATTATAATTACCATTTTCACGGTAAACAGTTTGGCGCCCACCGTGGGGCTAAAAATAATAGTGATTATTTTATTGTTGGTTTTACTAAATAACGCAAGTTATTCACGTTTTTTCTTGTCCAAGATATTTGATTTCAGGTCAAAATGTCTAACCCAGTAAATGGAGATGAAAACAACAATCTTGAGGACCACAGAGAGAACTGTGTGAATGTTCCGGGTACCACCACAAAATCTTTAGGGTATGCCGGACCCAATTCCCGAGTTTACGACCTCATACAACACCCAACATGGTAACGAGAGTCCTCATATTTGCAAGAGAGCACGCCGAGAGATTCAGTAGGAAATCCGGAAAAATTCAACATGGGTTGAGAGAGATTCCTTAGCATGTTGTTCATATGATCATCGGGGGGAGCAACATTCCCCAAGGACTCGTGATCAAACAGATAAAAATATTTGTTGTAATAGAAGGGCCGATCTGAGACCACATAACCGAAGACACCCTTGCATTCAACGAGGAAGATTTAGAGACCTTAACACAGCCACACAATGATGCACTGGTAATTTTATTTCTTTTAAATAACATTCAAATTAAACGTGTGCTCGTGGGCCCAAACAACTCAGCCGTCGTAATTAGGTCAAAGGTAGTAGAACAACTCGGGCTACTTGATCAGATCGTACCCGCCTCCCGGGTCCTCCGCAACTTCAACATGGCTGGTGAAATAACAAAAGGGGAGATCACCCTTTCGGTTGACATGTTAGGTACAGTTAAGAACACCAAGTTCCACGTCAACGACGATGACATGAGGTACAACGTATTGCTTGGCAGGCCGTGGATACATAGCATGAGGATAATGTCATTAACTCTACGCCAGATGATGAAGTTCCCAATAAAAGATGGTATAACAATCATATATGGAGAATAATATGCAACAAAAGAAATGTTTGCAGTTTACCAAGAGGCGTCGAATCCTATATGCTCTACCTCGGATGAGTCTGGAAGCGTACAAACACCTGAAGATGATGAAGAAGATCTCTTCACTCCTCGGACTTTCGTTGCCCCCGAAGAGTCAGATGCAACAAAATCGACAATTAAAGACCTGAAATAAGCTATTTTGATCGAGCATCTCCTAGATTGGAAGGTATACCTAGGAACGGGATTAACCCCCAAACTCAGGAAAAAACACATTTAATTCATTATTAATAACATCGACTGTTTCGCTTGGTCCCACGTAGATATGACAAAAATCTCGCCAAAATTAACCACCCACAGAAGTGTCGACCCCTGGATTTAAACCGGTGAAGCAAAAAAAAAGACCCCAGTCCAAAATAAAACACACATTCATCAAGGACGAGGTAACGAAACTCCTTAAAATATGGTTTATTAGAGAGGTAAAGTATCCCGAATTGCTGGCCAACGTAGTAGTAGTAGTGCCCAAAAAGGAAAATAAGTTAAGAACGTGTGTAGATTATAAAGACTTGAATAAGGCATACCCCAAGGATTCATTCCAATTGTCCAACATCGATCGCCTGATCGATGCCACGGCCAGCCACGAAACCTTCACCTTTCTCGATGCCTACTCGGGGTATAATCAATTTCAGATGAACCTCGACTATAGGGAAAAGACTCCGTTCATCATGAAGTATGATACCTACTGTTACAATGTAATGCCCTTCAGGCTGAAAAGCGCAGGGGCCACATACCAATGTCTAGTTAATAAAATGTTCGAGCATCAAATAGGAAAATCCATGGAAGTTTATATTGATGACATGCTAGTTAAGTCCCTGCGCCTAGAGGACCATTTGATTTATTTGCAGGAAATATTCGACATCCTTAGATGTTACAACACGAAGCTTAACCCCAAGAAATGTGCCTTCGGAGTGGGTTCAGGCAAATTCTTAGGCTTCATGGTGTAGAACAAGGGGATCGAGATCAGCCCCGATAAAATTAAAGCCATCGAAGAAATCACGGTGATAAATAATGTAAAAGTAGTACAATGGCTAACAAGACAGATAGTGGCTCTAGGCAGGTTCATATCGAGGTCATCGGACAGAAGCAATCATTTCTTCTCTTTACTCAAAAATAAAAACAACTTTGAATAGAATCCAGAATGCCAACACGCCTTGGAAGAATTGAAGCGATATCTGACTAGCGTGCCTTTGCTCAACACACCAAAAGAGGATAAAATATAATATCTATACTTGGCCATATTTGAGAAAGCGATAAGCGGTGTGTTGGTTCAAGAAGAGCAAAGTACGCAATTCCCTATCTATTATGTAAATCGGACCCTGGGGGATGTCGAAACCAGGTATCCGTACCTAGAAAAATTTAGCTCTTGAGCTAATAAGCGCATCGCAAAAATTAAAACCTTATTTTCAGTGCCACCGTATTTGCATTTTAACAACGTACCCTCTCCGAAGCATATTGCACAAGCCTGAATTATCGGGCCGATTGGCCAAATAGGCCATCGAACTCGGGGGACATGATATCGAGTATCAGCCTGAATGGCCACCAAGTCCCAAATTTTAGCAGACTTCATGGCCTACTTCTCGCCCTCTCTCGTGCTCGAGGTAGAAAAGGAGCTCTTACTAAAAGTAAGCACACAGGGTGTGGACCCTGTTCACCGACGACGCCTCGAACATGAGAGGATCCAGACTCGGTATAGTCCTGAAGATGCCCACAGGCGGCATGATGAGGTAATCTATAAAAATTGTAAGGTTGACTAATAATGAAGCCGAGTATGAGGCTATAATTGCAGGTTTGGAAGGCCAAAAGCCTGGGAGCCAAGATCGTTGAGGCAAAATGCGATTCACTCCAGGTAGTAAATCAGGGAAATATGAGCTTTGAGGTCTGAGAAAACAAAATGTAAAGATACTTGGACAAAATCCAAATACATTACGTCGTTTCAAGGAATGGACCCAGGTCCATATACCTGAGAGCAGAACAGCGAGGCCGATCCCTTTGTTAACTTAGGATCATCCATCGAAGAGGATGACCTACTCACCGGGTAGTTGTTCAGCTATCCAAGTCAGTGGTCGAGGAAGGTCATGCCGAGATTAACTCCACTAGCCTGACATGGGACTGGAGAAATAAATATATTGACTACCTGAAGATGGGAAACTACCCACGGATCCGAAAGAATCAAGTGTCCTGCATACCAAAGCAGCCCGATTCTCGCTCGATGAAAGCGGAACTCTTTACAGGACAACCTTTGATGGACCTCTAGCTATATTCCTGGGGCCAGGAGATACTGATTATGTGCTTTTGGAGATCCATGAAGGGACATGCGAAAATCACTCTGGTGCCGATTCCTTAATTCAAAAAATAATCAAGGCAGGCTACTACTAGGACAACATGGAAAAATACATCAAGGAATTCATTCGAAAGTGCGACAAATGCTAGGGATGCGCCCTATGATTTACCAACCCGGCGAACAACTACATTTGGTCTTATCACCATGGCCATTCATGAAATGGGGAATGGACGTCGTCGGACCTCTACCATTGGCACCAGTTAAAGCTAAATTTATTTTGTTTATGACTGATAATTTTTAAAAATTGGTGGAAGCATAGGCCTTCAAAAAAATAAGATAAAAAGAAGTCATTGATTTTATCTGGGACCACATTACGTGCCGATTCGGGATTCCTGCCGAGATAACATGCATAATGGGAGGCAATTCATCGGAAGCAAAGTAACATAGTTCCTCGAGGATCACAAAATTAAAGAATCATGTCGATACCCTACCACCTGTGTGCAAACGACCAGGCCGAGTCCACGAACAAAAACCATCATCCGAAACCTAAAAAAGAAGCTGGAAAGCGCTAAGGAAAGATGGAGAGAAATATTGCCCGAAGTACTATGGGCCTGCCGAACAACTCCAAAATCGAGAGTAGGAGAAATACCTTTCTCCCTAGTGTATGGTGCCGAGGGTTTGATACTAGTGAAGGTTAGGGAACCAAGTGCCAGATTCTGACACACCACTAAGAGCTCGAACAAAGAGGCCATAATTATGGCCCTCGCATGATTGGATGAAAACCAAGAAGCCTCGTTGATCTGAATGGACGACCAAAGCAAATGATTGAAAGGTACTATAACAGAGAACAAACCTCTGCAATCTCGGAGTCAGGGACTTAGTCCTAAGAAAAGTTACCCTCAACACATGTAACCCTTATGAAGGACAGCTAGGCCAAAATTGGGAAGGACCGTACTGCATCCTCAGAGTAATCGGCAAAGGGTCCTACAAGCTCGGTACCATGTAAGGCAAACAGCTTCCAAGCAACTGGAATATACCAATGCTGAAATGATACTTCTGTTAGGGTGTCTGATTGAAAATTCTGAAACACCCTCAAGTATGTGTTGCACTCTTTTCCTTCGACCAAATTTTGTCTCTAGAAGGTTTTTACCGGCAAGGTTTTTAACGAAGCAACATCTATATGCTACCTAAGAAGGACTCAACAAAGTATTCAAGGCTTCCTTCCAATAAACCTCGAATAATGGGGGCATCCCCTCGAAAGGTCACCTACTCGGGAAACCCAAGATACACCAAATGGGGTCTTGATAAGAAAAAGATGTACCGGGCGAAACGGTCGAATGAACCGTATCCGTATTGAATAAACAGGCCCCTAGTAGTGAAAACATGTATACTTGTATCAAGTAATCGAAGAATACTTTCCATCAAAGCATTTCACGCTTCAAAAGAACTCCACATTTCTGTAAAAGTGGCCTCTCTGTCGAAAACATCTTGAATACTCAGGGATAGGCGTCAACAACTCAAGGTCACATAACCTCCAGGACGGAAGCCCCAAAATCGTAAAGCCCTCAATGAGGCAATACTAAGTTTACAAGTAATGGCTCTCGATCCGAGAAATCCTCGGTGACTCGAGGACTGACTAAATGATATCTGGGTTGGAGCTCCAAACTCATAAGCCCTCAATGAGGAAAAATCAAAGTTGCAAAATGGCTCCAAATCTAAAAGCGCCCGAACACTCGGGGACTGGCGTCAAAATCTCAAAAGTCGCATGGCCTTTGGGTCGGAAACTCTAAAATTGTAAGCCCTTAATGAGGCAATATCAAGCTTACAAGTAATGGCTCCCAAACCAAGTACCCTCGATAAATCGGGGACTGTTGCCAATCGCAACTTATAAAAAAACCCAAGGCCATAATACCCCAAGCGGGCAACCTCGGTCTAGTAATACCTACATAAGGAAACAACCATATCTGTAAGGCCTCAAGCAAGGCATGAACCACACTTGTTCCAAGTGACAATATCTGTAAAACCTCAAGCAAGGCATGAACCACACTTGTTCCAAATGAAAATATCTGTAAGACCCCGAGAAGTGCATGAACCATACTTGTACCAAGTATCCAAAACTATAAGACCTCAAAGGCATGTAAAACTTGAAAGATCTTACTAAAGGCATAAACCCGATCTCAAAGTTAAGGCTATATATCGAACTTGAAAGACCCTAAAAGGCATACCCTCGATATAGATGCCGAAATTACTTCACTCGGGACTAAAAATGGCTCCGACCAAATATAAATAACTACGACCACAAGGCTGTACCAGCCAAACTAATACGACTCGGGGATGCCCGACCGTCGCTACAAAAGTACAAGCCTTCAATTACTTTAAATCAACTTTGAAAAGAACCGGTTAAATAGGCTAACCTCGACATAGGTAAAAAGCGTTGTCCATGTCATCTCTGAATTACAGGCTTCGAGATACTAAGCCTCTGAGCCAAACCTCCCGAGGTACTCGATCATCGCTATATAATGGCTCATAATCGAGGTTTTTATCAAATCGTCGAAGAGTCAGGCAAACACAATCTCATAAATCCTTAACGAGGGAAAAATAAAGCCTATATTAGAGGTGGCATCGACGCCGTGTAGGATCCACTGTCGCTAGCCCATATAATAGGTCGCATCGACCCAATGGATAAGAGCCTAAGCGTTAGCTTGAAATTTAAAAACTTGAGGGTCAAATGAGATCGAGTCAAAAATTGGCTGAGACATTGAACCCAAAATAGTTAACTAAAACTACCTAAGAGAAAAAGCATAAGAGCTCGAATGTCAGCTTTTACTAAAAGGTCGTACTGACCCGATGCGTAAGAGCCATTGTCGCCAGCACTTAAATAAAAGGGGGTACCGACCCAATGCGTAAGAGCCATTATCGCCAGCACTAAAATTAAAGGTCATACTAGCCAGATGCACAAGAGCCACGTCTAACCCGAGAACGCTTGGAGACTGACCTTCGACCATTGCGGGTCGCTCAACTACAGCAAAATCCTAAGGGTCTAACCCAAAATTTGAAATCTTGGATCGATTGTCAAAAAACATCACATATTATTTCCGAAAAACAAAAGGGAAAATAAGGAATAGGAAACAAAAAGCCTTTTATACATATTGCTCATAGAGGCATGTTTACAAGGCATGTAAAATCCTTTACAAAGAAGGAACCAAACAAAACACTAATCTGTCATCAAGCCCACATCGTCAATGGCTCCGTCGGAGGTTGCACCCCAACAATTTCGGCTACAACTTCGGGTCCTCCAACGACCTCTTCCCCTTTAGGGGCTCCACGTTCATTCTTATCCCTCATGAGCAAGTACCCGACACACCTTCAGAAGCAAACAGGGTATCATCCTTCTTTTCTAGAGTCTTCACCCTCCCCAGCTCATCAGACAAGTTGATACCCCCGCGCATATATCCTTGAGATTCTGCCACCGAGATTCTAATCGAGCATTTTCTACAGCCTGAGTAAATTTCAAATTTTCTTCCTTAGGATCTCCCCGATTTTGAATGTTTACTATAACGACATCCCCTTTGTGCGAAGATATGAGCTCTTAGACTTCAATTTTAATTTCGGATAATGGAGCAACTAATTTAGAATGGAGACCTCTATACTTGTCATTATCCATCCTCGCATAATGAAGTTGATGTCCAACTAAGGCCATCCTTTTCTGGAGGGTATCCCTCTCGGAAGTTATCTCGCTCACGTGCCATTTGAGTTTGAGAACTTCGGAGCTTCTAGCTTGAAGCTCCTTCCCCAGTAGGGCATTTTCTCCCTCAAACTACACAAATCAGATCAAATGTGTCATAATGGTGAAATTCAGCAAACATTCAAACAATAACAAATGGAAGATAGGAAACATGTTCAACGAGGTGAGTTTTCTCACACTTGTAATGAGTCACCTCAACCTGAAACCGAGCAAAAGTTTGATTATAAAGCGCCCTAGCCCGAAACCATGAAGAAGATAAGTTAAGAAGATAAAGATCAAGACGATGAGCAGGAGTTATAAACTATCTTCTCATAAAGCATGTTCATCTCGCTAAAAATGAGTGAAGCATCAAGCTCTGGGATTCCCTCGGGAGTGGCTGAAGGCCTCTCAAACGCGTCTCTGCCTCCTATAGGCACCCCCACATCGGAAGGTTCTTTATTCTAGGCATCTTGTATCCCCTAAGGAGTTAAAATCGTCATCTTGTCGCAGCAGAGCTTCAGAACTAGTTTCCTCCGACCCGCCAGCCAGATGCGTCTCGGATCGAGGGATATATTGGACATCGGCCAGCTTGGGGACATCATACAATAATTTCTCAGTGGCCTCTCCAGCCTGAAGTTGGACCACGATGGCATCAAGCCCCGGTTCGGGAGCCATCATCTCTCTAGCGTGAGGATCAATCAGGTTTTCCCCTCTTTCGGGCAGTATCAAGAAATTATTTTCTCCCTTGCCTTCAGCTTGGGTACTTCCTGCTGCTTTTAGGGCTATGACTGCTAGGCTGGACTCAGTTTCTTCCATCTTGGTTTTATTGGCTCCCGAAGGTTCATTCAATGAAGCCCCTATCTTTTCTTCCCTTCGTAGGGTCTCAAGGTATCCTCTTCTCCAGGCAATATTTTCTTCATCAAGGGAACCTCCCCCAGACCTACACGAATGCAAGAAGTGATCACAAGGAATGAGGACACCATCGGTAGCAATTCAGATTAAAAGGTACGACTGTAGCAAACGTAAGAGCTCACCGTGATTCTTGGCTTCCCATCAAGCTCGGGACAAATCATGCCATACTCGCTCAGCATCTGAGAAAATTGAGTCCAGCCGATTGATCTAGCTTGAGAGGTTTGTAACTGCACCGGGATAAACTGTTACAGTTGCGTCAACGGAAGAAATTAACGCATAGAAAGACATACTTAAAAAGAAGTAAGGGGATGCTAGATAATGTGTCTACTTACATTCCGTGTTCCAACTCTAGGAGAACGGCATCCTTTCCTCCCGATTCAGGTCCAAATTCCTAACTCGAACAAAATAGCTCATTCATCCTCCCTTCCTAACTTTATCGATGCAAGCAAAAAAGGCCCTCGAAGCTCGACAGTGGAGCTTAATCAGGCCCCCACCGAAGAGACGGGGGTTAAACATCCTGACTAGGTGGTCAAGGTTAAAGGATATCCCCCCAATCATATTTACATAATACCTGATCATATAGACAATGCACCAGGACGAATGGTGAATCTGGTCGAGGGTCACTTGATACCGTCAACAAAAGTTGAGAACCAAAGGATCTATCAAAGGCGAGGATGACCCCATCGGCCCAAGGGTAAATGGGTAAGTGTACTTACTGAGAAAATTAGCTTTATATGTCATTATATCCTCTTCCTGAGAAGGAACCTCCACGAGCACCGCGTCCCCCCATCGGCAGTTAGCTCACCCTTTCGGTGTTTGTTATTAAGCTAATATATTGACACACGGGCTCATGACGCCCCGTCTTTGAAGAAGGTTTTTCGATCTTAAAATCGGAAGCCATTACAAAAGAGATTGGAATGCATTCCTCAACAAGAGGAGGAACTACTATTTTGCCTTTAGACAAAAGTGAGGAGGAGGAGGTTACATTCTCCTGAGAACCAGAGGCGAATGTTGTCGCCATTCTTAAATGATTTCAGAGGAGAAAAAAGGAAATTGGGCTTCGAAGAAAGAATAAAAGTGAGCAATAAGGAACGAGAGAAGAGGTATTTGTAAAGGCCCAACATGCACAATGTAGGAAGCCAAAGGACAGCCAGTCGTTGTAATCAATGCGAAGGCTTTTAAGGGTTGTGCGCGCTCGACCTTCTAGTATCTTATTCTATCATGTTGGTCATATAGCAAGATATGAATTATGGAAGTACCAGGGGAATGTGAATTTGGGGTCATTTCTTATCGTTTCATTCTAAGAAATGCGAGGACTATCTGTATACGGACGGGATTGAGAGGGCCAATTTTGTTGTCATTGCGCCTCTCCCTTAGCCTAAAAAAGGCCTCGAAGATCCGGGGACGCAACAAAAGAGCTTCGACCTTGAAGCTCTACACGCTCGACCTCGACGCTGCATGAGCTTGCTATTATCGAAGGTAAGCGGGAAGTTCCCTAGGTATGTGGACCGAACTAACATCTCCTACAAGAATAGTATCAGTCTACACTAGATTACTAGGTAGCTATGCCAGCTATCCTACTTTGTAATAAATGCTTTTGTACTTTGATTGGGTTCTCCTTCGTATAAAAGAGCTTACGTTACCATCTAAAAAGGATCTGATGCTCAATATTGAATACAAAGAACATTGTCTCTAGTCTCTAACATATTCTCCTAAGCTCTTTACTTCCATTTGTTGCTTATATTTATTGTGTTCTATTTATTGTTCTTTCATTTATTACTTATCATTGATCATAAAGAGCCATCATTGAACTTATCATAACTGTTAGTCTCTCTATCGACCGCCCATGTTAAGGTATAGGACTCGACCTCGATGCCCCGAATAAGTAAGCTCGAGGCCCTGCTTGTCAGCCTATTGGTTCGATTATCGTTTTGTTTCCAAGCGCTTATCTCGTTTTCTAATCTCTTACTTAGCATATTTTGCTTAACAAGTAGCATAAAAATAGATCACGTATTTTTAGAACCGTTAAATTTAATTTAGTTGTAATTACCATTTTTACGGTAAACAATTCTTGGTATGACAAATTGAGGATTTTTAGTAATGTAAACTCATCATCTTATAATTTCAAGCTGCGATAGGATAACTAAGGGTCTATTGAAAACAACCTCCATTTTATTTTAAGTTATGGGTAAAATCTACGTATATATTATAAAAATTTACTAAGTTTGTTATTATTATTGTTATGCACGCAGTAGGATCGTATTTTACTATCTATTGGAATTGTTTCTCGATTTTTGTTCTCCCAAGTCCCCCGATGGACAATTTTTTTCAGTTCTTTTTATAACATAGGGAAGAAGAGGACGAAAAGGGATTGTCTCTAATAATAAATAAATTTCAGGTTGAAGTGTTATAATAATTTGAGCTATTGACAAACCCAAGTGTGACAAATGCTAATTTCTGACTTGTAAAGAAAAGAATGGTACAATGTGCTTGCTCGTCTGGTTTTGAAGCGAACCTCTCTTTACAGCTCAAATCTATATGTGCTCCAGGCCCAGTGGACCCACTATTACAACCTTCTCGGGGGAATATTCCACTTTTTATACAGTTTATTATACTTTTTTCAACATAATAATAATTTACATAAAAATCTTTTATTTGTAAAAACAAAAATCTATTTAGAAATTTGACAAACTGTAATAGTCCACTAACCTGGTTGTAGGATTATATTGGGATTCACTAGCAGAAAATAAACATATTGCAACGGATTGTGTAGCAACGGCTGTGTAACCGTTGCAATAGATAGTATATGGCAACGGTTAAAACGGTTTCATAAGCATTTCCACACTATTGAGACAGTTCCAAGAATAAACCGTTACTATAGTACAATAACCGTTGCAATAGATGAATCTACCGCAACAGTGGTGTGACCGTCCCAATAAATTCATCTATGGCAACGGTGATTTGGAATATTAGGCTATTGCGTCGGTTTTACAAAATATTTTCCTCTTTTTATTTTATTAAATTCGATTTTTCCTTCTTTTTTGCCCTATGCCTAGCCTTTTTTTCCTTATTCCTCTAAATCGTCTCTTAAACTTAGAACCTATCCATTCCCTTCTCTTATCCTCGAACCTTCGAACCCTAACCCCTTCAGCGAGTTGCAAGGCAGTCCGTCAAATCTCCAACAAAGGCTACTGAATTGCTTTTCCAATATGCATCCTCTAGCTCACACATAGCCTTGGCTAAGTAATTTAATGGCAGCTACAAAGATTTAGCATTTGGCTTCTCTGTATTCTTACCAGTGATGTGAGACCACAAAGTTTTTTGTACTTGGGTAAGTTATTAATGTTGTTTTGATTTTTTATTTCTTGCAATTCTACCTAATTTTGTACCCTAACTGTGTGGGTGAAAACATTAATTGGGGTTTTCCAAGTATACCATCTTATTAGGGTTTGCCAATATATACTCCAAGCGAAGTCAAACTCTTTATTTGCAAGTTTGTATGCTTGATTGAAGTTCACTCTTGAGCTTTTAGAATTTATTGTATTTTTTCTGCTTGGTTCCTTTTGAACTGTTTTAATATAGAGAAGTTGTAGAGTAATTGGTCATAGTTTCAAGGCTTAATAAGTGGCAATACATAGGAGTAAAATGTTAGTAGCGCGTTAAATTAAACATTCTAGAATTTTTAGGGGAAATGTGTGCCTTATGTTCTTTAAACAATGTTAAAACTTTTGTGCTCAAAAGATGTTTGAAAATATTTCACAATCAACACCTTTGAGTGTCCCAAACAAATATAGATACAGTTTACTGGATGCGCTAATTGTATATCAATATTATAATTTATTTTTATAAAACTTATTGATCTTTTTTTCTAGTCATACGTGAGATCAAAACATAAAAATATGATTTTTAGAATGGAAAGATTCCATTTCGATAGTAATAATTGTTTAACCTGATAATGGTGCTTAACATTGATACATAAACTTTCAAATATCTTACTGGTATTAGCTTTAGAAAGAAAGCACTTAATTACAAAGAGCCAAACCTAAGGTGATTCAAGCATGGAAGCCAAAAGCAAACCAGCAATCAGTGGAGAAAATGCAGAGCCAACAACAACCTTTATAACAGAGTGGAACCAATGAAAGGGGCAAGCAGAAGTTTGAGATTATATGGGCAAGACGGGCAACACAATCCAACCTATGTAGCAATGATAATGACCAAGAATGGTTTCCAAGCTTCGCATATAAAAGGAATAAGGGAAGAGAATAGTAGACCTCATGATATATGAGGTTAACTCATAGTATCTCAATGACTTGGCTATTCTGGAATGTTAGGAGAATAAATAAGAGGTACAAGCAGAAAGAAATTCAGCAGTATCTCAGAGATAAACAAATTAGATTAGCTAGTTTAGTAGAAACTAGAGTCAAGGAAAATAAAGCACAGTCTATAGCTAGCAAGGTGGCACCAAAATGGGACAGACTAAATAACTATACTGAAGCAAGCAGTGAGAGAATATGGATTTTGTGGGATGCCAAAAGCTATGAAGTTCAGTATATAGCAAAGGCAGCCCAACTTATTCATTGTCGGGTGACAGGGAAACTGAATGGTATGGTATGTATGCTCACAGTGGTATATGGGTTCAATACAATTGATCAAAGGAAAACTTTGTGGTCTCAACTTGAACAGCTAGCTCCCAAGATCAAGATACCTTGGCTTATATGCGGAGATTTCAATGCTGTGCTAACTCCTCCGCATAGGCAAGGTAATCCTATAACTATAGCTGAACTGAAGGACTTCTCAGAATGTTGCAATAATCTGCTGCTAACTGAAATACCTTGGAAGGGGATTATTACACATGGACTAACAACCAAAGATGGGATGATAGAGTATGGAGAAGACTTTATAAGGAAATTGCAAATGATAATTGGATGATGCAGTATGGGCACCTGACTATAACCTATGGGGAACCATTCTTTTCAGATCATAACCCTATGTATATACCACTGAAAGTACCAAGAAGAAATATTAAAGTTCCCTTTAGGTTCTTCAATATCTAGGCAGATCATGAGCAATTTAATCAATTGTAGCACAAGGATGGACCAGAACTATGACAACTGGAAAGATGAGGAATGTAGGTTTAAACTGAAGCAGTTGAAGCCAATCTTCAAGCAACTAAACTCAACAGAATTTAAAGGAGTTTTAGAGAATATTACACAGGCCAGAGAAAATCTAAAAGAGATTCAAGAAATAATGCAGAGACAGTATTATGAAACTCTAGCTGATCAGGAGAAAGAATGCCTACAATAACTGGAGAAGTGGTCATTGATAGAGAAAAGTGCACTGCAAAAAAAGTCCAGAGCTACTTGGATTAGACTGGGTGATTCAAATAACAAATATTTCACAGCCATAATGAAGGAAAATCAAACTCAAAAGCATATTCTTGAGCTCAACTCCTTAATAGGAGGTAAACTACTAGATTCCAAAGCAACCAAAGCTGAATTTGTTGACTTTTATAAATCCTTGATGGGATCAGCAGCATCTAGCTTACCAACTATCAATAGATTGGTTATGAGGGATGGCCCTTGTCTATCACATATGTAATAGAAAGATTTGTGTGCAGGTGTCATAGAGGCTGGAATGTATGAAGGATTGCACGCGATTGGGGATTGTAAAGCACCAGGGATAGATGGCTTCAATGCTTTGTTCTTTAAGAGATCATGGCCCATTATCAAGAAAGATGTATGTGAAGCAGTGGAGGAGTGAAGGAATTCTTTGATACAGGGATCATATATAAGGCCATAAATTGTACCACTCTCACTTTACTGCCAAAGGTTGCCTACCCAGACACTGTAAAGGACTACCGACCTATAGCATGTTACACAATACTATATAAGTTGATTGCCAAAATTATAACTGGATGAATGCAAAAAGTTATGAGTCATATCATTACTGACTCACAAGCAGACTTCATCCCAAGGAGAAGAATAACAGATAACATAATATTAGCTCATGAGCTGGTCAAGTCATACAACAGGAAGCATATCTCCCAGATGCATGCTAAAGGTGGATATTCAGAAGGCTTATGATTCTGTAGAACGGGTATACTTAGAGCAGGTTCTTGAGGGACTGGCTTTCCATAAGAAGTTTATAAAGTGGATAATGGCTTGTGTGATAACAGTTAATTACTCTATCTTATTAAATGGAGAGTCAGTAGAACCTTTCAGTGCAGCTAAAGGCTTGAGGCAAGGGGACCCAATGTCACCATTCTTATTTGTCATTGCTATGGAATATCTGAGTAGACTAATCAAAGGATTGAACCAAGATAAACAATTCAAATATCATCCTCGGTGCATCAAACTTGGTATCACTCACCTGAGCTTTGCGGATGACCTATTATTATTTGCCAGAGGAGACCTAGATCAGTGCAGAGGCTCCACTAGTGTTTCTGGACATTCTCATCTGCATTAGGATTACATGCTAACTTGTTAGAGAGTGAAATCTACTGTGGGGGCATGGATCCTAGACAAAAGGCAGCTATCATTCAAGCTCTTAATTATACTGAGGGGCAGTTACCCTTTAAGTACTTAGGGGTTCCATTGTACACTAAAAAGCTATCCATTCTTTAGTGGCAGCCCCTCATTACAAAAATGGTAGCAAAAATAACATCTTGGACAACAAAAAAATTATCGTATGCTGGCAGAGCCCAGTTAATAAAAACAGTGCTATTTGGAATACAATCTTATTGGGCTCAGTTGTTTACTCTTCCAGTTAAGGTCGTCAAAGTAATTGAGGCATATTGAAAAAGTTATGTATGGTCTGGTGGAAATATACATACCAAAAAATCATTACTCTCCTGGTAAAAGGTGTGTCTCCCTAAATCTGTAGGGGGACTTAACCTAATCAATCTGCAGGTGCGGAACAATGTTGCAATTGCCAAGACCTACTGGGATCTAACTCATAAGCAAGATAAGTTGTGGATCAAATGGATCCATGCTTATCATGTTAAGCAACAAAGGATTGATGATATGAGTATCCCTCAGGGTGCAAGTTGGATGATCAAGAAGATTTTTGAAGCACAACAGATAATCAATCAACTCCACAAGCCACTTCATGAGTAAAAGGGTATCATTAAGCACATATATTTGCAATTGATACCAATTCACTCTAAGATGAATTGGAAATGCTTCATGTTTCAGAACAATGCTAGACCAAAAACCATATTTATTATGTGGCTACATATTCATGGAAGGTTGCTAACAAAAGACAGGCTAAAAAAATGGTGCCTCCATATGATGAGATATGTGTGCTATGCCAGGCTGAAAAGGAAACAAGAGAACACTTGTTTGCAGAATGCTCATATGCCACCAGACTATGGAATAGGTTATCTCAATGGGCTCAAATTCACTTCAGTGTCCCAAACACATGGATACAATTTTTCCAATTCATCATTCATCACTCGAAAGGAAAGACAGCTTCAGCAATGCTACTTAAAATGCTGTATGCTGAATACATACATATGCTATGGAGAGAAAGGAATGCTCGAATATTTGATGGTGCAAATAGGGAACATGAAGTACTGGCAAGGGAAGTTGTGAGCATATGCTACTTTAGGGCAGGAAAGAAAGTGAAAGGGATGATAGTCTGAAGAAAAGTAGGCATAGTGATTTTGATTTAAGTTTACTAGAATATGTATAGGGTAGAAGGCACACTTAGTGTAAGATCTTGGGCAATAAATGTAAAGAACAACTAGCTGAGATTGCTATGCTATGATTTGTAATTATTCCTTTGGTGATTAATAATAATTTTAATTATAAAAAAAAATCAATTTTTGGTTAACTAAATTGAAAATTTCATCCAATATATATATTTAAAAAAGAAGAAGCAAACAAATGAAAAAAAAAAACACTTATGCGGGGCGGGGCATATGGAGGTTTGCGGACCCCCCCCCCCCAAACGCACTGCTTACCATATAGTATAATTTTTGTCTCGCCAAATTTGGCCATCAATTTTATATTTTCCCAAATTTCCTTTTGTTCTTTTGAATTATTAAAATAGTATCGAAACTTGTAATTGGCAAAAGATCGAGAAGTTCAATCCAACAAACCAAATAAACGAGCGAGAAAAATAAAAGAACATAAAAATTTCATATTAACTCAAAACAAACATCACATGCTTTTGGCATATAATGCAATTTATTAAGAGCCACCACTCAACTCATTATTCTCATAACTTCACATTTTATTAGCTATTTAAACTTAAGCATTACAACAAAAGCCTCAACAGCATTAGAAAGCCAGAAACTTAAGCTTTTAAGAGAGCTTCAACAGCACTCAAAGCATAGTTAAATGCCCTAGTTGAATATCCACCTGACCTTCTACCAGCAAAAACAGTTGCTTCGTCTCTATTATACTTCAAACTCCTTGCTTCTTGTCTTGAAATCTGGTAAGAGTTCATCAGAACTTCCTCTGGCATTGCTCGGATCGCCGATAATCGGCCTGCGAGTGCACTGGTCATGGCTTGATCGTTGGTTTTGAATGCAATGTAGTCTAGTCCTTGGTTTCCTGCTCTTTTTACTACTGCAAAGTTTTGTGGTACTATGAGCATTTGGCCTTCTCTGACTTCGTCGTTGAATACGGAGTTTCCGGTGTCGCCGACTACCTGAATACGGCCGCTTCCTCGAAGGATGTAAAGGATGCTGTGTGCGTTCATGTTCCAGTATGGTGCCATTACTGCGTTCTGCAGAACTCAAATGTGGCAGGATTAGGGATATGAACCTGTTGTATGATTTGTAAACCTGTCTTGTATGATTTGTAAATTATGTATGAATCAAAATAAGAGCATAAAATTCTACTAAACAATTATGTTCCTTATTTTGTAAATAGACTGCTCGTGGCAACAAAGTGCATTAATTTCGACTAGAGTTGAGCCTAACTATAGAAAATGGTTTTGTAATAATTACTACCCCCAAACAAGCGTTACATATAATTGGAGTATATGGAAAATTTCCCTATAAAATTTTAACCTTTTATGCACTGCCTTTGCCAATGTTTTGTTTATTTGTTTGCTATAATTGATATGAGAAAAAAAAAATGATATTCCAGTATTTCTCCATAATTACTATATTAGATTAGGTCTACGCATACATTACTCTTTCCAACCTATATGAAATTATACTGTGTATATTTTTGTTGTCCTAATTTTTAAAAGTTAGCCAAATCAACCCTGAATACAAAAAATGTCAAACAAATTAATAGAAGTAGTTCTATGTTTACTTAGAAAACTTGAGTTAATGTGTAATTGACTCTAAAAAATATTTGAATTTACTTGCTTAGGTTGTCATTTAGGTCTTGATTAGACAGCCTGGTATTACGCATGATTCGAATATGGGCCACACATGGTGATATCTGTCATGTCAACAATCTATCCTACCAAATTAACTTAATGACTGCTTATAAATCTAAGTACTAGTAATATTTTGCAAGAAAAATATTGACTTGCCTGGTAAAGGACTCCTCTTTCAGCACTGAGCTGAAGCCAGTTGAGAATTGGAAGGTTGTGGCTATTGAGGGTGCTAATACGTCCGCCACGTGGATTGTACACGTCAGCATGAGATGGGCGGCCCAAGTTGTCTCTAAGCCTCATGGTACAAATAGTTTCCTCAAGCCCATTGGGCTCTGATCCTCTTCTTCCCTCACGTTCTCTGCTGGGCCTCTGTTCTTCTCTTTCTTCAAATTCTGGGCTTAAAACATCGAACCTCTCGACCCGAATAATTCGGCCCCTTTGATCTTCTCGGCCCTGTAAGTTCCTGACCAATTCAGGGTCTACGTTGAAAACATCGGCGAGGAGATTTTGGTCGAAGCCGTCGAAAAGGTTGCCTGTTTGACGACGTTGTTGTTGTTCGCCTTGTTCTTGTTCTCTTCTACCTCGGATTTCTTCTTCGTACCTGCTTCCGCTTTGTCCTCTGGGGTTTGGGTTTCCAGCAAGGAAGAAATGCTGTAAAATAATGAAATTATCATTAATTCCACAAATTATTCAAACAAAGTTATATATGATTCTCATTTTATTCATTACTAGTATTAGTACCCGCGCGATGCACGGACACGAATCATGTCAAAACTAATTTGGGTTATTTGAATTCTGTGAAAATAGCCTTAAAATATAAACCTTCCAGATAACTATTAGTATATATAATTATTAGATATTAATTAAGAAGTAGAACATGAAATTATTTCTCAAATCTCATTATCGATAATCTATTTTCTTTTCTATATTTGTTAGAATCCAGCCGTCGATTATAGTACTTGCATTTTGTTTCACTATTAATATTAAAGAATACTAAACATGTCATACCGTTAATTATCTTATTTGAGTATATTAGATAATATTATTTTAACAAAATTCTTACTACTACTTTATTTTTTATTTTAAATTAATATAAGTCTTACTCTTCTACATTTCACATTTTTTTTATTCTTTGCTTATAGGTATTATATTATTTATTACTTAATATTTATTATATTGTCATGTTATCTTTTATTAGCTTACTAATTGATTTAATGTCTAATTTATTATACTTTTAATAACAATCACATACATACATACATACATACATACATACATACATACATACATACATACATACATACATACATACATACATACATACATACATACATACATACATACATACATACATACATACATACATACATACATACATACATACATACATACATACATACATACATACATACATACATACATACATACATACATACATACATACATACATACATACATACATACATACATACATACATACATACATTCAAAATTTTAATGTATTGTTGTCTTTTATCCCCTTACTCAAAACTCTTTTATCATTTGATCTATTAATAATATTTTTAGTATTTATTTAATTGTTCAATTTATTTACATTTAAATTAATTCAAAGTAGTATCTTCACATTATCTTTATTTTCTCTTTATACATTCTTTTTCCTACTATGAAAATTTTGTTTAGTTTTTACATTAATATTTGCCTATAATTAAAATAATATATATTTTATTGTAACTTTGAATTGTCTAAAATATTAACACATAAGTTCTTTGATTATTATCTTCCAATTATATTGAGTTTTCTTACAATTATTTTTCTATAACATCCAATTAAATTTTCTTGCTCTTTTAGTTTTAAAATACAAATTTGACTTTTAATAATACAAGTTAGGCAGTTATTTTGTATTATTAAATTTTGAATTTGTTATCAACTTTTCTAAAATCTAGTAAGACTTCAAATTCATAGCCGTATCCGTAGTTTGAGCATTATCATAGTAAGTTTAAGAACTTTGTAATTTTAAGTTCAAATTGTCTTTCCTTCCATTTTAATTAATATTAAATTTTTAATTATTTTTCTTAATTTTGATATTTTATTGTATGATATATAATATTATTATATTTTCATTAAATTGTCACTTTATTTAATATTATTATTCATTATTATCCGTTATTATAATGTAGATGTAATTTTGTTGTCTTGAGAAAAATAGATATTTTTTTAAAATTTAAATATATTGCTTGTAATTCGTAAATTGTTTAAAATTATAAATAATATTTTTAAGTATTGTATATTTACTTTATTTTATTTCAAAACTAATTCATTGTTTAAATATCATCTCTTTACTACTATAATTTATTTTTATTATTTAAAAAAATTAATTTTGTTTATTAGACTTGAACTATGTGGCTATTGCCCACAACATTACTTTTCTCATTATAATAAACAAAAAAAGACTCTCTCATCTCAAATTCAAATAACTTTAATCCTTTTTTTTTCTTTGTGACAAAATATTTGTTTTATAAATCTTTTCTCTATTGGTTCTTTATTTTGCATTATAACTAAGGAAAACTCCATAACGAAATACTAAAGAATTATACTCCTATGATTCTGATATTACATTTATCTCAATTCAAGTCATGATTCTGTTGATTCACCATGACTTCTTTGTCAACATCAAGTTCATTAGACAACAAAAAGAAAAAAGAATTACGGCGAAAATATGGTAGGGCAGTCTAGGTAGAATTCATATATCTTCTCATCTCTAACTACTATTCGATCAATATTTATATTGCATCAAAATTTACCCAATTTCTTATAGTTTTAAAAAATAACAAAAACTAAAAACTATACTCAAATGACAACACATACTATTGATTGTATCACAATTAACCACATGACTGCATTGAAAATAACAAAAGATCACTCATAAACTAACAACTATAACGACTTACCATTATAGAGTCGTCTATCTGGGTGCTATCATTTCAAATGCAGTAGAAATGATCTTGGTGTACGAATAATACCATGCTCTTGCCATGTAGATATTCTTTTTTCTTCCAATCATTATTGATTGCAAGTACAATGTGTTGGCCAGTTTAAAAAACATGAAACCAACTATTTTTAGTTTTTCCGATTAGAGAAGGAGAGTTAAAGAAGTAGTAAACGGTTATGTATAAAAAGGCAGAAGTTATCTTCTAAAAGAAGAGTTTTTCCTCAAAGTCATGTTACAACTTCAGTTATAAAAAGGAATCCATTATCCTTCACGTATAGAGTAGACGGGGAGGGAGTTTGATTTTTTGTTATTATTCATTATTTTCTTTACGTAATTTTATCTGTTAAATTCATATATTTACTATAAGAACATTTACTATTCATGATTGAATAACCCAACTTATTTGTTGCACGTTGTTTCTTAAAGAATTTTTTTATCTTCATCTTTATAATTAGTTAAGATAAAAAAAAATACTTTTTAATTTCCTGTTTATTATTTTGAGCAGAGAGACATGTATTAGTCTGTGCCTATGATTTAGGAGAATTTTTTTAGAAAGAGTATTATATGGATAAATTACTCAAGCAGTAGCAGTTAGGGTATTGACTTTCTTTTTGTATTTTTTATATTTGAAGATATAAGAAAAAATGAGTTGGACTTATATTTCTAAGTTTATCCACAAAATTTACATAACTACCATATAGATATTTGAATATATATTTTAGATAAAAAAAATTAAATTAAAAAAAATTAATCATTAACAAACATAACTAATATTTTTCTAAAGTGGTACGGTATTTTAATAAAGAAGTGGGGGACATTCGTTTATTCTTTTTCAATTGAATTAGTGTTTTTTTCTTGTTTTCCCCCCTGTTTCTTTATTTAAAATTAATTCTATTTAAAAAAGGTTTGTCCTAAAAGTGGACACATGCTCAATTATTATTTTGCCACTTGGCATAATAATATGGATTTGCTTCTCCTATTCTATATAGATAATTATTATTTTGTCACTTGGCATAATAATATGGATTTGCTTCTCCTATTCTATATAGATAGATAGATTCTTTCTAGAGATGGAATATGAGTAATCTTTGTAAACTTGGATGAGCAAATTACACATTCGGCCATTGACCAAAAGTAATTACAGTATTAATTAAATGTATAAAATATATATATATATATATATATATATATATATATATATATATATATATAACAAAAATATATATTTTATTAAATATTATTATCATTTTTACTTAATTGCTTTCCCAACTCATATGCTGAGTTGGCCCAATTTATCCATTTTTCTACTGTTATATTGACTATATATGTTCAGCATATTTATGTAAATTCAATCACCGCAAAAGGTTAAAATTTAAGAATTAAATGTATAAATTGTACCAAAGAAAATGTGTGATATTTTACTTTATCCTAAATCCAAGTAGGATATTTCTTAATCAAAATTCAGATTCTACCAATCTACTAATATCACTTAAACCTACGTAAAAGAATCATAATGAATATTATTACCACGCAGTAATTTTGTTTGAACAACACGATCAACAAAGCCTTTTGATTTTTTGAATACAAGAGTAAATCTTGTAAGAAAGAACCAAAAAATGATAATAATGATAATAATGTACTATACTACAGATGGAGTAGATATTTTTTTTGAACCGATTTTTATATTATGTTATAATTTTAAAAAAATGGCCCTCAAAATAGTATATATATACACTCTGATGTAGGCTAAATATGAAATGATATTTAGCAGCACACGTAAATTTGTGTTGCGTTTAAAAATAATATTTGTCCTATAATATATGTCTCATGTAAAAACACTTCACTAAAACAACCAAAAAAAAATATCACTTTCACTAAAACAAATATCAGAACAAACAAATAGTAACAAATAAGCCCGGTGAAATTAAGGGTTAAAAGTAATTCTTTCAATATGAAATGAATTTAAATTTTGAGTATTTAAAGCGATAACATAGGAAAATAATTAGTGGTTACTACTTAAGTTAGAGTGATAATATAAAATTGGGAAAATTAATGGTTACCCTGAATTGGAGATCAAGCTGGTTAGCAGGGTTGCTGGTATCAAGCAAAGCAACAGTAACAAGACGTTCCTGACCATTGTTGTAAAACCAAAGAGTAACACCAGCTGGCAACGCTAATACATCACCCTGTCTAAATTGCCTGACTTTCTGATGTTGATCACTACCCATTCTAAACTGCCTTTCTCCTTCTCCCTTCATACTCCTCTCCCTTTCTGCTGATTCATATGTTTCAGCACATCCAGGTATTACACTACCCAATAGTCCACTTCCTTCATTTCACCAAAATTAAATATTAAATACCCCTATATTTTTATGTAGCTAAAAAAAGGAGACAAAACATGTGGAGTAATGACCCACCTACTATAACATATGGAAGATTCTTTTTTTTTTTAAATAAAAATAAAAATCACATTAAGAGTACACTCAAATCTTATACTAGTAACTTTTAGAATATAAAAAAAAAAAAAAAGCTAACCGACTATATCCCTGATTGTTTGGGGGGTATTTCACTTTGTAGCTAGGTTTTTTAATAGTACGCAAATAAATTTATATTACTATAATTACTACAAAAAAGACTATAAAAAAAATAGTAATTAGCGACACACAAATTATGTAGCCAAATAAAAAAATTATCGCTAATTATCAAAAACACTTGTTAACTACAAGTAATTTAGTGACAGATTAGCTACCTGTCCAGTTTTATTTTTTTGTAGTGAATAAAGGTGTAAAAAAGTTGTAATCACCATCAGGTAACAACAGGTAATATTAATATAATTTTTATAACATGATAACTTAAGAAAATAAAGTACATAACTCTCTTTAAATATAGGTCAAAATAAATTTTTTAATTACACTGTCAATTTATACAAGTTAAATTCAATAACCAATTTTGCTAATTGAATTGTTAAAATACCTAAAAAGCACCCCCCCCCCCCCAAAAAAAAAAAAAAGAACCTCCGTTATTAACATTGTAGAATAATGATTGAATCTTTAATTGAGGGAGCAGGGAATGGAATCAAAAATTGAAACAACATAGATAAATGCAAACCTTGGACAATGTAGAGGAGTTGAGGAGCATTATTGTAATGAGGCAAGAGCAAGCCCTGAGGTTGAATAATATTTCTAACAGCAGCAACTCCAGCACATTCAAATTCCTCATTATTACGGTCCCAAAACTCAGTGGTTCCAGCCTCTGAGTCAAATTTATAAGTGGGTTCACGAGCATTAAGGCTCTGGATCCGACACTCAGTTCTAGCTCGGCCACGGCGGTGTTGTTGCCGTTGCTCAAGTTTCTGCCATAAGAATCGTTGCTGTTGCTCTATTTGAGCAAAACAACCATTAAAGAGGAGACAAAAACAAAGGGCAAGTGGAAGAAGAGAACGTATTTCCATACTTGTGATATTTGAGTGGTGAGTGATGTTATAAGAAGGAGGAATTGGGGTTTGGTATTTGTAGGAGAAGAAGGGGTGATTTAGGTTTGACACGTGAAATGGGAAGTGAGACATTTGGCTTTGTTTTTCTGCATGGCCATGCATGAATTTGTTATATGGATTCTTAGTTTCTTGACACCTAAAGTTAATAATTTGCTATGTGGCGAATATCCGCAGAAGAAAGTAAGTGAGTTTGCGTTTGGGTTTGCATGGATTTTTGTTTTGATGCAAAGGAGACAGAAGGAGCTGAGATGTAAATGCATTTATCCTGTTAGAGGACTACATGCATATACATATATACAAATTGATGCACTCGGTAAAATATGGCTGAGAGCAGGGGCGGAGCCAGCGTACTAATATGGTCGGCCGAACCCAATAACTTTGGTCCGAATCTTATATTTGTTTTTCAAAAGTTCATTGAATATGTACAAAATTTTAATTTAGAATCCAATAACTTAAAGAATTAGAGTACCGAACCCAGTAACTTCAAATTCTGGCTCCGCCTCTGACTGAGAGCCTAATAAGATTAAAATGTTGGGAGGGGATTATATATGTTGGCAATCAGCAAGATCTCAAGAAATATTATGTATACTTATTAACCCATTAATTAACATATTTGATGCGTTGAACTAATTCTTAAGAGATTGAATTTGAAAACAGTAATCTACTACTATCTGACAAACTTGATCAAGTTAGAGTGCAATACTTAGGAAGTAAAGTCGTGAACTATTGGACCAAACAACTTTTAATGATATTTCAGTATTGAGATTAATGTTGGACGGATCGAATTACGGGTTGTTGGCGTAGGGATTTAACTCCCATCCATTTCATACTCTCTCCATTTCCGTATGTTCCTACTTGGATTAGAGATATTTATCATAGTTAAAAAATAAATGAATGAGATCTAATTAAATAAAATAAAGTTCTGACTATGGTTATAGTATTTAATAACTTCCTTTATCAATTCCTAAATAATATCTTTTGCAATTCCACAATTATAGTTACAGATTGTTTAAGATTTCTTCATTCTTTCTGATAGTAATTTTCTTTCTGCGAGTAAATTTTGTTTACTTTTAAAAAATCTTCTTAAATTATCATTAAAAAATAACAAAATATTAGAAGTAAGTTCGATCAACATTTCCAATCGTGAACCAATTTCAAAGTAACTTTTAACAACTTAAACGCGTAAAAGCATCTGCATCAACATTCCCAAAGAAATAAATCAAAAGTATCACGAATTTTTTTTCTTTGAGATTTATATGAGGAAAGGCTTGAGCAGTTCTTTCCCACAATAATAGAGTTAGAAAAGCTATGCGTCTCCTCTAGGTAAACACCAGACCATCAATTATAAGCATGAGATAATTTCAAATGGAATGTAGATCAACTGCTCAGTTTCTTCAGTAATGAAAGAGCGCGGGAAGATAAATTCACCAATACAATAGTCATCCTTCCTCTTGCTTATTCACAAAGAAATAGCAAAGTCATAATAATTAATAAACGTAACCATAAATTATCTCAATTCTATTGCAATATTGATGTTTGTCGTAATAGAGAATCATATTTTTTAATATGAAAGCTTTTATGCACTACACTCCAAAGCTAGAAACAGTCACTAGTTTTTTTTAGAATAAATAGAAATTCTAAAATCATCTTTGTGGTGGCAAGTTATATTGTTATGCAACCTTCGTTCTTTCATGATATTGGCTATCAACCTTGAGAGTACTTGTTTAAATTATAAAATAAAATATTCTGCAAGTAAATAATTCATACGAGAGTATTACTTTAAAAAACAAGGACATAAATTCGCAAAAATAAATTATACTAACTCTTAAGAATTGAGATAGACTTTCATGAGATGTTCGTTGAGATGATTCTGAAGAATACCATGGGTAAGAATTTCCTTCTCTCAATCCCTATCATGTAAAGAGAAAAATAAGCTTACACAATATCACACAAGGAATAAATATAGTTGTTATGACATATCGTATTCGTTGTGGCATTAGACAATGGTAGACATGGTGCTTGGAGGCGTGCAAGGTGACTTACATGTTGGACAGTTTGCAATGGAGAAGATACTGGCGATTGAATCTTTATTCTTCTTCTTCCCGGTCTTTTCCACAAAACTCTTTGGTCAAGTATTGGAGCGACAAGTAGGTTGCTTCTTATTTAACCATGTCACCTTTGTGGCATTTGCACCATTAACAAATATTGTCTCATCATGGAGAACTTTGCTTAGAACTGGTAGACTTTCATGAGATTTATTTTTTATTTTTACTTCCTTTAACTTTGCAATTATCTCATTAGAATACTCTCCAACCAGCTCATATCCTTTTCTGGATTCTGAAGCTTCACTTGTAATTTTGACAAAAGTTTGGCATAAATGTCTATGCCTTGTACTAATTTTAACTTTTGGAACACTTCCCTCACTAAACACTTTAATTTTCATTGCAACCAATGAAAATTATGATTGGAAGCGTGATTAAGAATACTACGCACTGCTAGTATAATGGAAGAAAACATAAAATTAGATGAAGAATAAACCATATAATTTGATTACAAACTAAGATAATGAAGATTCAGTGTTCAAGTAGCTCCAAATTACTCTAAATGGAACAACACATCCATTCACGTGCCCGTCTTAAAGTTAGATTACAAAAGATACCCTAAAATGTGAAAAGAAAGTATTTATACTAGGTCGAATTTTCTGGACAAAGATACCCCTACGGAGGTACCGCGAACGCGGAAAAATATATCGCGGATGCGATAAGACTTTTGACTTAACTTTTTGGGTCTCTGATTCTGTCCACCGTAGTCCGCACAAAATGTACTAGGGTCACGGTGGCTTCACTGTGGTCCGCATGAAATGGTTTGCGGTCGCAATGACTTCCAACAGTTGAAATTCTAGCTCTCTGAATCTCTGCTCCGTGGACCGCATAAAATTGATTTCGGTCGCGGTGAGGCTACTGCAGTCCGCATAAAATGGTTTGCGGCCACAGTTCTTGAGCTTCCAAAATTGTACTTCTCTGAATCTCCTCACCGAGGACTGCACTAAATGGATTGCGGGCCGCGATGAGTCTGTTGCAGCTTTGCTTTGACTTGTTCTTGGTACTTGTGCATGTTTTACTCATTTTTGCGCTGATTCTTTACTCTTGTTACATTCTTGACCATACCCTACAAATAAGTACAACATGTAAGCCTTTTAGGACTATTTATATTCATTTTTAATCAAAACTCAAGTTAAAAAGTGTATAAAATGAACTAGAATCCCTCGTTATCAACTCCCCCAAACTTATGCTTTTACTTGTCCTCAAGCAAATAAAATAAGTCCCACCTCCTTGAGAATACAACCAAGAAAAATTCAGCCGACCTAGAGTGACCTCATCTAGTATCAATTGGGACTAGCAATTGCCCTCAAATCAAATGATTCATTGACAACATTCAATCTTTTATACACCATGGTTTTAGTGTGACATAAAAGTATCAGGGATTGACTCAACTCATCAAAGAAACTCTTTCTATTAATTTGGTCATTGTGGAACCCAAACTCATGCTCCTCAACTTTTCACAAGCAAACCTCACTTTTAGGTTGTAGCACTTAGAACGAGGATTGTGGAAAATACACTCATCTCTCTCAAAGAAAGGCCAATTGTCCGGCCCTAAGTACCATAAGCTTGCCCTTTATATGAGTCCCTACTAATGTAAGCTTCATTCAACTTAAGATCATATAGGGTTTTTGTGGAGGTATAGTGAAGGCTTTTGGTTGAGGGTAGGAAATACTTGGTCTAAGTAAGTTCCATCTTCCCCTAGCACTTCATTTGCTTTATTTTGGCACACATTCTATTGAAATTTTAAGTCAATTACTTCTTTATTAGGGGTTAGAGAGACACACTGTCACTCTTTCTTGTTCATTTCAAACTTTTTTCTCCTTTCTAGGCTTTCCACGCCTTTCATCATTTTACTTTTATTCAATCCCTTCATTTCTTCTATATTGCTCATTTTTTTGACTTTTTGATTTTTTTTTCTTATATTTTTTGCCTTCCCTTTTCTTTGCTTTTGTACCTTTTACCTCTTTGTGGCATTCCTCGTCTTTTCCCCCAAACTTATATTTTTTCCACGTGCTAAGAAAAGATTGGGTGCCAAGAAAGGGTCTTTTCAAAATCGGTAAAGGCTTGTATCATGGTTTTTGAAGGAAAATGGGCTATGGCTCAAAAGGGTTGACTAGGGACATTATCATTGGTAGGCTATGGATTTTTTCAAGATATCACTTGAATCGAGGAGAGCCTATAATCACTTCTCAAGTCAAACTACACTTAACATTTCGCCTAGACAAACATTCAGGGCAAGTTATAGACTCAATGGCACGAGACTTGGACTTGCAATTCAAATTCTTACCACACAAGATATATGATTGCTAAAGAGATAGAGTTGAGGGCCCACAACGACCTTAGCTAAGATTTGAGCAACATACATGGTCCCGAAAAACCACTTGATGATTGTCGGCCAACACAAGAGTCTCAAGGTCACAACTATCATCATTCTATACACACCAATTTATTTTTGACCATATGATCAAAGACAAATGTGTTAGGCCCAAGTGAAGCCTTGCCTGAGGCACTATTACTCACTAGCTACTATTTATACAAAAACCATAAGAAAACAGATTCAAACCCTTAAGAAGTTTGTCACGTCATCCATCATCGGAAAGAGCCACCCGGTTCACACAAATTCTACCTTTGGAAAGAACCGTGGTATCAAGAAAACCAAAGGCTTAATTTGAACGCAAAACTCAAAATAAGAAGCTACCAAAATAAAATAAAAAGTTATAAAAGAAAATGTGGAAAAGTAAAATAAATATGTACAAGACGGGATTTAGACGAATATACATAAGAGGGTGTGAGCACGTGATTTTTGCCCCAAGCAATTGAATTCCAAAATATAAAAAAATACAAATATACTTTTTTTTGTTTGCAAATTGTTTTGAATTGTGTATACAAAATACCAATGTTTGTTAATTGCTAAAAAAAATTTGAAATAAAAAATACAAAAGGGAATTAATTAGAAAAATCACAAAATTATAGAATAAATACTAGGAAATTGGAAAATTAAGCAAGAATACAAAAAATATCAGAGAATCAACAAACAATACAAAAAATGGAAAAATAAAAGAAATACATCAGTGAAAAATGAATACAAAGGAAAAAGTACAAAATACAAAAAAAAAATACAAGAAATTAAATACAATTCAAAAATAACAAAATACAAAAAAAATACAATAAGGAATATTGAATTGGGCCAAATACATACATATACTCAGCCCAAAATATATTATACAGACCATGCCTATGCCATTTTTAGCCGGTCTGCCCGGTTGCTAAACCAAACGACGTCGTTAAATTGGTTAACTCTGAGCCGTTGATACAAATGATCAATGGACCAGATAAGGCGGTGCCTTTATGGATGAAACGACATCGTCTAGAGAATTAATCCTAGCCGTCCATTACACTTAATCAAACGGATGAGGCCAGGGTATCATTTAAATGAAACGACGTAGTCTAGGTAATTGATCTCAGCCGTTCAAGCACTTAATTTAACGGACCAAAAGAAACACCTCATTAAACTAAACGACAACGTTTAAGATCCAAAGGATCCCGGTCGTTCATCTCAGCCAATCCAACGGCCAAGGATAAAAAACATATAATTGATATATATCATACCCTCCCCGTTCAATCTCTTCATTATACACATAACACTCACCTCACACGAAAACCTAGCCGCCTTAGGTTCCCCTCCTCCTTCCCCCGTCTCTCATAGAGACCATCGGAACCCTACCGGTGGTCAGTCCCCTACTGTCTTCCCCGGCTTAGGCCAACCCCCAAACACCCTTTCTCACCTTGAAACAACCCTTAACACCATTAAGCCATCTAAAACTTACCAGTCTCCCCCAGTCTTGAAATTCCGGTCGCCGGAACCCTAGCCGGCGACCACCAAAGAACGAATCAGACTCCCTCCTTAACACCACATGACCGTCTTTAGACGATCTATCACCCCACCATAACCATATGTCTCGAATATCACCCCAACCTCTCAAATATTAGAAAAAGTCTCGCCGGAGCCCTACTCCGACGAGCACCCAAAAACGATACCTCTTCAAAACCTTACCCCAAGTCCCCAAACACCCCTCACACACTCAAATCAAACCCCTAAGAACCTATTTGGAAGATTTGATACTCAGGAGACCAAGAGTCTCTGAAACACTAGAAAAATCAAGAAAATGAAAGAACGGAGAGAAAAAGAAGAAAGAGAGAAGAAAAGGAAGAAAGAAAAGGAAAAAGAAGGAAAAAGCCCTAAAAAGCTAAGTACCCTACCCTGTCATGTTCAGTGGCTTTTATGTTTGAACTTGTTTCTGTTTAATCTCTTTTATGTTCTTACCATGTTTAGAACTTGAATCTATTCCTATGCATGTTTAAAAGTTTGAATCTATCTTTGTTCTATACCTTGTTCATACTTGTTCATATTAGCCCTGAATTTTATTTCATATGTGCCTGAAATCGCCTAAGTGTTCTTAAGTTCTGATATTAGATACCTATAAATCATGTGCTATTAGCTATCTTCATGTGATTGTTCAATATATCCTATCTTGATTAGGGTTTTAATTAGTTGGAATTCAACCATTATCAATTTGTCCCTCTGAGTTGTGATTAATTTGAAAGTTAAGTCGTGATTAGGGTTTCTCGTGCAAAACAACATGAATATGGCTATATTTGCAATGTGATTTGTATGATAGTTTTCTTCTGACTTCTGAGTGCTTATGTGTACTTAGGTTATATGTGTAAATGCTTTTGTGGCTATGTTTGCAAACACAATGAGTTCTGAATAGTGGCTATCTTTGTAAAAGTGGCTAATATTGAAAAGGTCTATAGTCTGAGATTGGCTAAGTTTTAAGACATGTCTTAGGGGGGGTATTTGTTAAATATATTCAAGTTACCCAAGTCTTGACATACCTAATGTAGGTCGGGTAATTATAAAAAATGCAAGAGTTAAAAAGGAAAAGGCAAATGGTATTCTTGTAGATTACATAGAGCCTATAGGGATATAAATGACTTTAGTGCTTGGTTTTTCTGAAAATACTTGAATAATAAAGGGTAGACTAGGCATAGGTAAAAGGTAATTATGTAATAAACCTTAGCAAGTGAGGGCAACTAGGTAAAACCTGCCCAATATAACAAAAAGGAACACCCCAAAACCTTCTAGCAGGGGTTCAAGGGTCATTCCTTTACAATTCTGCTAGACCTTAATGTAGTTAATTGAAAAGAGTGGGGGGAGGGAAATAGAAATAATTAATTTGAAATTCCCCCCAAAATTACTCTATAAATAGATTGTTACAAGCCTGAAAAAGGGCTGGGAGGTTCACAATTTTAGAAGGGCTGGAATTTTACAATTAAGAGTTCGAATTTATTTCTAGTTTTAAGAGTTCAAAACTTCACATATTGAGCTATATTTCTGGGGATTCTACTCTTGGGATTTCTAGCTATATTGTTCTTCTACTTAGCCTTCGAGTCGAGTATTATTCCTGGGATCTTTGCTGGTGGTTTTTCTGTTGTGTTCATCTCAACTAGCTTGGATTTATGTTATTCCTCGAGTTGATTGCTGGTTATCTATTGAGTTTGGGAGTTGCTGTGATATTACCTGCTCCTGTTTGCTGTTGATACCCTGTTGCTGCCATTGATGACTTCTCTTGTCTTTCATCTCCTTAGAACTCATCAGTTTGTTTTCGTTTGATCAGGTACATACTACTTCCTGAAGGTGTAATTGAAATCATGATGAAGGAATGAAGTTATAAAATTGATTTTTGATTAAATTATTTTTGGTTATTCTCTTATAGTTGTAGTTATAACTCGTAGATTCTTTGTAATTCATTAGGAATGGTTGTAATAATTGATAACTATATGAATTCGATCTAGATTAGAGTAGAAGTAGTTAATATTGTAGTTAAACGTAATTCAGCAATTAGATATAGCTATCACATAATTCTAAAACTAAAACAGGCTAATAGAAAGTTAATACACTTAGATACATAAGTATGATTTTGAAACTGGGCGTATAAATTAGTACTTAGCTATTTTTGTTAGTTAAACCCTGATTCAGGATCGATTTAATCAAAAAAGGGATAAGTAGTTTAGAAAATTTAAATTGTATTATCGCCTACCTTTACTTTAAAATGATTTATATACAGATTTGTTTTAGACTTTTGTGATTGTTAACAACAGTAATTCAAGCATGCTTAGTTAATGTTACAATACTGTTAGTTAAAAATAAAGTGACAAAATAAGTTCTGCAACTAGTATCGTAATAATTACTTGAATATCTGAACCTGCCATATAGAATAACAACACTGATACAAATTACTTTGCTAGAATTCTTAATTAGTTGTTGAATATTGAAATTAGTAGTGGTCGAAAATTGTAACTTGGCATCGTTTGAAATGATTAATTAGTAATGCTGAATAATATTTGTTCAAGTACTGTTGTTGAAATATTAGCTTGTTTTCGCTTATATAGTCTGGGCCTAGTCATGTATACAAGCCCATATCTGATTAACACGGCACATGTGCCTTCGAGTAGAAACAATGGTATACATTGGGCTCCAGAGGCCCAATTGTATTCAATATTGGACTGTTAAACAGTCTAAAATCCAAGCCCAATAATAAATAATGGCCTGGACACCAATATTATAGCTTGAAAAATTAACACAAAAATAGATATGTATTAGGAAGAAAAAATAAAAATAGAAAATATAGTGTATGAATAGGATTGGACTTTAAAAATAAGAGACGAGCCTCGTTATGAAGAATGAAAACACACGGGGCCCCCAAATAAATCTCAACGTAAAATTTTAGACTCGGAAGAACCGTTTAGCGAATTTCACAATCTTTCCCAAAGTTAATAAAGACGTAGACATTGTAGGCGCGACTAATAAAATTAAGTTCCTAATACGGGTGCACATTTATGTGACCCAAATCTCAAAACCCGGCGAAGCTAAAATGCACTAAAAGTCACAGGCGACTGGTTACGGTATGACTCGAAATGTATTTTCGTGACGTCGCAAGTCTTAAAAAATAACAAAGGGGGACATTAATAACACTTGAAAATTGAAGCATATAAAGAAATCAGATAAAACAAATACGGCAGTTGAGCGACCGTGCTAGAACCACAGAATTCGGGAGTGCCTAACACCTTCTCCCGGGTTAACAAAATTCCTTATTCGGATTTTTATTTCGCGGACTGTTAATAAGAGTCATAATTTCTTCGGTTCGGGATTAGACAGGTGACTTGGGACATCATTATTTTCTCAAGTGGCGACTCTAAAAATTAATAAATAAATCCCGTTCTGAATGTCCTTTAACTGGAAAAACTCCTTCCCTATTATTATTATATCCCTTTCCGGGGTGTAGTAGTAATTAGTGGCACATACCTTTGGGTAAGTAGTGAAAACAGGAGGTGTGACAGAGGGAGTGAATGTATATATCAGGAAGTAAATTTATATACAGACCAAAGTTGTAAAATACGAAAAGTGAAATAAAGTGATAAAATTATGTACATACCAAAAGTGAAAATCAAAGAATAATAAAATAAAAATAGTATTATATTTATAATACCATATAATCAAAATAGGGCTACCCCTCAAATGAAAGCTAGCATTGTCCTCAATGCTAACTAACCAAATTAGCTCAAACAAAAAGATATAGAGTAAAGAAAACTCCCTATTGGCCTTCCGTCAGCATAGGATCATGAGCTTGGATCCCTAGTTCCTCAGACTACTCGGGAGCCTATGTTTGGATCCCTATAACATGTGTTTGCACTAGGACCCGGGCTGTCACGGCCCCAAACCCCGGTCGTGATGGCGCCCAACACATTGCTAGGCAAGCCCGACCATCTTATCCAATTAAACCAGCCAAGTATAATTAATACCGATTAATCGGCGTGATTAGCCTATTTTCATAACAAATCAAGAAGTGTAGAACTGAAATACAAGAACACAGTCCCAACCAAATCGTGGTGTCACAAGTCTGAGCCTCTACAAATGAGATCTGCTACAAAATCAAGTCTAACCAGAATGGAGACAACAAAATGATAAAAAGAAAGAGGTCAGGTACTGCGGACGTTGGCACCTACCTCGAAGTCTCCACGGAATGGGGATAATAAAGCAGTTGCGATAGCTCAACTGACCTCCTGAACTTGTATATCTGCACAAAAAGTGCAGGGGAGTGTGGTGAGTATATTTCAACTCAGTGAGTAACAATAATAAACAATAACTGAAAATAAGAACTCCTGTACCATCACTAAACAGTTCTAAGGCAACCCCCACAGGTTAGTCATCACTATAATGAGTACTCTGATCTCCAGTCCACATCTATCTCATCTAGGTCCCACACTGACCACATCCTCGCTCGTACCACTACGGTATACAACCATCTCAATATATGGAGACATATACATCTGTCTATAACATATAAATATTTCAGTATATATATGAATATGAATAAGTATAATGTTGCGGCGCGCAGCGCCCGCTCCAATACATATACCGCCGCGCGCGCAGCCCACTCCAATACATATACCGCGCGTGCGTGCAACCCGCTCCATTTAATGTCGACGGCGCTCACGGGGGTGTATACGGACTTCGGAGGGGCTCCCTAGGCCCAAGCACTATAATACCGCGGCGTGCAGCACGTCGACGGCGCTCACTGGGGGTGTATACAGACTTCGGAAGGGCTCCCTAGGCCCAAGCACTATTATACTGCGGCGTGCAGTCCGATCCACACATGTATTACTGCGGCGTGCAGTCCGATCCAATATTTATATGTATATATATTTATACCGCTGCGGCGCGCAGCCCTATCCCATAATATACACCAGTGCTCACTGAGAATGTGTGCAGACTCAGACTCCGAAGGGGCTCCTATAGCCCAAGCGCAATAATACTGCGGCGTGCAGTCCGTCCCACATGTATATTACATGTATATTATTGCGGCGTGCAGTCCGATCCAATATATATACTGTTGCGGCGTGCAGCCCGATCCAATATAGGTATATATATATAATACCTCATAGTGGGTCCTCGACCCTATCCCGGTCAGTATATACTTGGCCTCTCAGGCCCAATACAATATATCACAGTGGGTCCTTGACCCTGTCTCAGTCAATATAGACTTGGCCTTTCAGGCCCAATATAACATCTCATAGTGGGTCCTTGACCCTATCTCATCTCAATCGGTATAGACTTGGCCTTTCAGGCCCACTCAGCTAGAACAGGGAATTCCACCTTAGATAATCTCTCTCAATGTACACATCTAGTACGGGCTCATATTATGCTATACAACTAGAGCTACGGCTGAGTGTATGTTTCCAACACGATATAAGGGTCACCTAGCTCTATAGGTTCCCTAATGCTCTACAGATCGACACAAGGCCCCAAACATGGCTTTTAGCCCTATTGTACAGTTATAATCTCAGTAACAGTCATACAACACAGTATTCTATTAGCCGGGAAGGACTAAGTCCGAACCCCCAATCACAATGTCACCACGCCCGTCATAGAACGCGTGTCTCATCTCAATATAGCACTGTGAAGTGCTAGTACGGGGTTTCAAACCCTGAGTACATTGTTTACTACTACCACTCACCTCGAACCGGTAGAAGCTTCATGCCCGCGACGCCTTAGCTCTTCGAACCGGCATCCACGTACATCAAAACTAGCCAAAATCAGTACAAATATATCAAAATAGGCTAATGGAACATAACCCAATCGAAAGAACTCAAAAAATATCAAAAATCACGAAATTGGCAAAACCCGAGCCCCGGGCCCACATCTCGAAAAATTTCAAAATTTATATTTCCGGAATCCTCGTCTCGCCACGAGTCCGTACATACCAAATTCACAAAAATTGGAGTTCATTTGTCCCCTTAAATCACTATTTCTATCCAAGAGGGTTTTCTACCCTTTTCAACAAAAATTCTCAAATTAAACACTAAAACTTGCAATAGATTCGAGTTATACCACCAAAATTGAGTTAAGAACAATTACCCCGTTGTTCTCTCCAAAAATCCCACGAAAAATCGCCTTATCCGAGCTCCAAATCGTCAAAAATGGCAATATATTTTCGGACCTCAAATATATTCTGTCCGGCAAATGATAGAAAGAATCAAAGTTATTATTAACTGTTCATGGACACTGTTCATGGTCACTGTTTACAGCAGATATTTTTGCATTTTCCGCCCATTTTCTAAGTCCGGAATTATTCCGAGACACCTCCGAAACACTCCCGAGCCCTCGGGGCTCCAAACCAAATATGCACATTGACTCTAAAACATCACATGAACTCGCTCGAGTGATCAAATTGCCGAAATAACATCAAAATCATCAATTTTCATCAAATCAAGGTCTAAGTTTCCAAAAACTTCTGAAAATACACTTTCGATCAAACACCCGACCAAACGATGTCCAAATGACCTGAAAATTTGCAGACATATCCAAAATCACCTAACGAAGCTATTGAAACTGTCGAAATTCCATTCCGACTCCCGGATCAAAAATATCATCCATCAATCGGATTCCGCCAAAATTCCAACTTCGCCAAAATAGGCTAACTTCTTCACCGGACCTCCAAAATTCCTTCCAATTGCGCTTCTAAGTCTTAAATCATCCCCCGAAACTAACCGAATCATCTGAATTCAGTTCCGAGCCCTCTAACTCATAAGTCAACGTTGGGTTGACTTTTCCAACTTAAACTTTCCTTAAAGAGATTAATTGTCCCTTTTCCTACCAAAATCGATCCGAATTGACTCAAAGTTTGCACACAAGTCACATTCGACATTACGGACTTGTACCAACTTTCGAAATCGCATTCTGACCCCGATATCAAAATTTTCACTTCCGGTCGAATTTTCTCATAAACATTCAAATTCCTGTATTTAGCCAAATGACTTCAAAATGACATCCGGACATCCGAATTCACTTCCGATCGCTTTCCCAACTCCAAAATCACCATACGGATGTATTCCCAGACTCGGAATCCCAAATGGACATCTATAACTCTAAAATACCTTCCAACCCAAATTTATGAAATTTTTCTAAAATACTAACTTCCACCATATACGCCGAAATGCTCACGGGTTATCAAAAACCAAATTCGGACATACGCCCTAGTTCAAAATCATCATACGAGCATGCTGGAACTTTTAGATCCCAATTCCGAGGTCATTTACTCAAAATTCCAATCCTAGTTCATTTCTTCAACTTTAAGCTTTCAAAATGAGAATTTCCATTTAGATTTGACTCCAAACTTCCCGAATTTTAATTCTGACCATACACACAAGTCAATATACCTGAGATGAAATTGTTCATGGCCTCAATCTGCTGAATGACGCGTCGGAACTCAAAACGATCGGTCGAGTCGTTACACGAGCCTGTACTGAAATCTGAGGCTGGCTAGAGGAAACTTCCTGAGGTTTCGCCAACTCGATCACTACATCATCAATACGGGGAATTACCTTTCTCCTCTTTGGTGCCCTCTCTACACCTTGCTCAGGCTGAAATGCTAGGGTTGGATCTTGCAATAGAAGCTCCAAGGGCAATTGATCAGCAGTCTTCATTCTCACCATTTCGACTCTCAAGTCCTTCACTAACTCCTTTGATGCTCACTAACTCATTCTCTCCACTTCGACTCTCAAGTCTTTTTCAACTTCGTGGTTTCCTTCGCTAGATCTTTCAGTGCTTTACCATGAGCATCTACAACATCCAATATCAACTACTGGTTCTCCATGAGCTTCTTCTGGTTATCCCGAAGCTCCTTGAGAGTTCCTTCCACCGACTGTGAGACATGTGGCTGAGGGGGTACAGACTTGACTGCCACCGAGGTAGAAAGCACAAATAACTTAGAAGTAGCTACGTGCATCCAGTTGTTGATACTGAAAAGGGTCTGGCTCAAACGGTGGGCAGTCAATGGATAGGCTGAAGATGAGGGGATATCTGGGGTAGCGGTAGTAGAGGGTCCTAGGGAAGTATCTAGTGTAGCTGAGGGAGGGTGAGAAGGAGCTACTACAACTTCTGTCTCTTCAGACAGGCTAGTAGCAGCAGTGGCTTTGTCTTTAGGATATTTTCCCTTGGGGTTGTCATCACTCTGCAGGCTGTGCCAGGAAAAAGGCACCTTTGGCTTCACTTTCACATCAAACTTCCTCTTCTCTACCTCAAAGTCATCAGGGTACATAGTTAGAAAATGTAGTAAGGGATATGATATATTACCTTTATTCACCACCCGTGTGATCACCCTAGACATCATATTCCCGACGTTGATCGGGTACCCCACCATGATAGAAGCTACCAAGATTCCCTAAGAGATAGGAATAGAGTTCTCATGAGTAGTGGGATCCAACCTACTACATACGAATGTCTCCCAACCCTTTGCTTCGAAGTTTGGAGTCCTCCTCAAAATTTGGACTCCTGCTGTCAACATGCTATTTAATGAGTTTTGAATATTAAATTAATTAATTTTTAAAAAATCCATAATGCTGGATTCTTGTATATATCCCGGACAAGAGCACTACTAGGAAACTACTTAAAACTATGAAGAAACACCAATAGAAATTAGTTGGAAAATTGAAAAAATTGACAGATTTCAAATCGACATTTAATTCGTGAAAATTAGGCTGGTTGGTAATAAATAGCGACTGAAGTCGGTCGTAATTTTTGATCGATTTCGGTATATATTTTACAAGCGACAAAAAAGAAAAAAATTGCCAAAAAAAATCTATTGAAGTCGGTCGATATTTTAATTATGCAATTAAAAAATGCACCATCTGAGAATCGAACGAGGGCCTGTACTATGACAGGATACTATTCTACCACTACACTATTGGTACATTTTGGTTTAGGACTATCTTTTATTTTATTTGTACTATTTAATTATATTTTCGTGCGAAAATAACTGATGATTTCGGTCAGTTTTATTAAAAATATAAAATTACCGACCGAAATCGGTCATTTTTTAAAATGACCGACTGATTTTGAATATTACTTTTAATTTATTTTATATGAAAAACTAACCAAAGTTATGTCGGTTCCTTAAAAAATAAATTTTGCGGTATGACAAAATATTTGTTTTGCATTATTGCGCCATAACAAACCAACCAAAGTTGGTCGGTTTCGTTAAAAAAAATTAAAAATTAAATATTTTTAAAGTATCGACCGACTTTGGTCAGTTTTTTGACCCATCGAAGTCGATCAATTTTTCGCGATCGGATTTGGCCGAATTTCTTGTAGTGAGACTCTAGAATATCATTGCTAAATTAGTAACAAATTCACTGTAATAGACTCGAGTCTTCTTAAGGAAAACAAATATTCGCACCTCAATCAAAAGAACTAGTATTATAACTTTTTTATCCGTACTTTTATTTTTATCATAATCTTCAATCACATATGTTTGACCCAAAATTTATATCTGGATTTAATGGATTAGATTTAATAAAATAGAGTCAATTTTAGCCAATATTAATATTCCAAAGATATGTTAGCTAATTTTGTAGTTAGACAATATGTATATTATCCGCAAGACAATAATTGTTTACAACACTAACAGTGTTCAATGACCCAAAAAGAGAGAGATATCATTAAATACTGATAAACAACAATGAATGCATTTGAGTAAATAAGAACATGTGAGTCACCCGAAGAGGGATGAGATCTATGGATATTTCTTCTGAGAATGATGAATGATTGTTCTTGGATCAAGTGAAAAACTAACGCAAGAAGCTTAGTAAAAAAATATTTGATGTATGTTTGCAATAAAGCGAGATTCTATCTAGAAAGTCAATGTATTTTTTTACAAATGAATCACCTATCCTTGTGTCTCTGTTTATTTATAGGGATCATATACCTAGATAATCTTAATAGTACATGTATAGAGAATATCCACTAGAATATTCTCTTTTGATATCTTATTCTAAAACTAGCCGCATTCACTCTACCTACGATGAGTGCTCGATCTCGGTGCCGATCTTGACAGACTCCTCGACCCTAATCTTCAATAACTTCATCAGCTCTGCCCTTCATTTTTAAGGGCTACTTTAACCTTGGGCAGGCCTTTGTCGAAGTCGTACTAGCAACATGTGATAGCTCATGAGGACCTTCTTAAAGCTAATACGGTTTAATCATGTAAAAGGTAATTTTTAGCTTATATAATTAATCTCCCAGTTATTGAGCCTGTCCTCGTAGGTGAGTTCAATGAGTGAATAGTGTCGTTTGTGGTCGAACTTGTCGAGTAGACCATATGAGTCATAGTCGTCGTGGCGAGCAGGCAATGTGGCCCTTTGTCGGTCTCATATTTCAAATTCCTTAGGTTTTTCTAGTAATTTGTTGTAGCCATCTTGTCCAAGGGTTGGGGTGACATCATGAAATCACGCGTTATGATGACACTGTTCCCGATGCATTGCTTAATTTTGTGTGTGATCCTTGATTGGATCTGCCATTTTGATTCTGATGCCAATTATGATGACCCGTTTTGGGTTTAGTAACATAATTTCTATAAATAGAGGTTGTTGAACCTGAATACAAAATTTTGCTCTTCTAAAGTTTCGAAATACCGGCCTTCTGCTCTAAATCTTCTTTCTCTGTTTCGTTGCCTTACACCATACCCGAATCTCTCCTTCTTGTATTCCTTTTCCTTATCTCGAAGTATGTCAAACTTGCCCTCGGATATTTTTGAAGGGAGTCGTGTTGCTCCTTTGGCAGTTGTATTTCCCACCCATGAAGAGTGTTTTTACCATTGCTGAGGATGAAACTTTTTCATTGGTGGAGGAGATAATCCCCAAAACAATCTATAAGTTTATCTTGATAATGTACTTCTAAAGTTATCATATATATATATATATATATATATTATTCGATTATGCCAACTTATGAGTTTTTAAACATTATATATAGGTAAATGATAAGCGCAAAATAAAACACAAAATTGATGCTCGCTAATTAAAGATAGTATAGTATAATATCGTCTCCACAGGGATTGGATTTAAATAATATTCGAGTAATTGCGGCGAATCTTCTTCTAGCGAATTCAACTCTTCTTTCATATATTGAGAACATAATAAGCACCGTAGCCTATTGAGTGGTTTAATTATTATTCAGGATAATCAAACTTGATTGAAATTATTCCAAATTAGTAAAACAACTAAAAATTGACTATATTAACAGGAGATTAGCAAAATCAGTTGCTTATCAATGTGAGAATTAAGGGTTTTGATATAATAGGTGCAAAGTTGTTATTCTGGACATGATACTGTTATATTTCACTTTTGGGGTTCTATCGATTCTCACGAATTCAATAAGTGATTATATTTCCGATTTAGACTCCTATCTCGATTAAATCTAAATCTTTCAAATAAACTAACGTGAAGTACGGTAAAACTTGCAAGAATCTATTGGTAGGAATAATCTACGAGAAATTTCTTATAAATATTCCTCAATCTTAATTTAAGCGGTAACTCAAAAAGCTCTCTCGATTACTTTAAAGAATCACCAAAATAAGCTAAGGTATACGCTGCAATGATATTCAATAAGATGTTCCTCTTTTAATTAAACACTATAAAGAATAAAATTACAACTCTATTACAGCTCATCCAACAAATTCAAGCAATTAAACAATATCCAAATCCATAACAACAATCAAATCACCAAATCATGTCAACCCTAAAGTAAACTACTCCATAGATATGTAAAAGGCCATCATAAATAAAGGGAAGGTATATGGGCTTCCTGAGAAAAATATTCATTGTTACAGGTGTTGAATGCAAGGGATAAGGACTTCCTCACATAGCGAGGAACTTAATAGGCAGACCTCTAGGTTATGCAGGAGACGGTGACAAAGCTTACATCCGATATAAAAGTGGCCAAGGAAAGAGAAAGGCTTAGAGTTGCTTAATTCCTTGGTATGCAAGCTCAGATCAGAACTCTCCTTTCTACTGGAGCTTTTCCGTTGTCTCGGTCTCGTGAGCCATCGCTAGAGGCTCAACTTCCACACGATCATTTATTCCGTCCTCCCCGTGATCGTTCAACCCGTCCTCCACATGGTCGTTCTTCTCGTCATGCACAAGATCGTTCTTACCGTCTAGATGAAAGTTCATCAAAGAATAGTAATGTTGTATACAATACCACTTAACCAATACTTTGATATACTTTAAACTATACTAATATAACTTGTTTTGGATTAGAATGAACATTTTTGAACTTGTTCTAATTACTTAATTTTTGATTGGTTTTGAATTGTAATGTTTAATTGAACTTGTTTGTTTTAAAGTATTATTTGAATGTTTGGCTAGATATGGATGTGGCTGGAATTGTGGTGAATTGGGGGTTGTTTGTGGTGAGTTGGGGGTTGTTTGATGTGAATTGGGGTTATTGGTATGTTAAAAATATATATTTTTATTGTCAGGTGGTGTAGCTACCAAAAAGAATATTTTTTGGTAAACTTATTTTCAGAAAACAGACCGACTTCGGCCGATAATTAGAAAAATATTACTTGCAAAATACCGACCAATGTTGGTGGATTAATGCATTTTAATTCCCAAAAATTCAAAAGTACCGACCAAAGTAGCTGCCATGTCAAGATTACCGACCAATGTTGGTCGGTACACTACAAAAAAAGAGCGAATTTGCGGCGGTTAAATCTTGCGTATTACGGCGGTCTTAACCGCCACTAGGATAATTAATGGCGGCTAGTGAAAACGCCGAAATCGAACGCGCCACAAAGTTGATATGGCGGTTTTCCACAACCCGCCGCAATTGAATAGAACATAATGTGGCGGTTTTATATTGTTTAAACTAGCGGTTTTAAAGTGCCACAATTATATACTATTACTTCTCAAGTTGAAACCGTGGCGGTCGAAACCGACGTAATTATCCTCACATCACATCCAGTAGTTTCTCTTCCATTTATAATTTTTTTTTCACATTTTTGCATTCCACTTTACACCATGTTCTATGCCATCAAATTTATTACTTACTTTATAGTAATAGTTTTGACACAAATATAAGGGGAAGATCCACTAAATAAATCATACATCATATATAAAACAAATAAGCATTTCAAATTTACATCATAAAATGTAACTAAAATTTAAGGAGTAATATTTTACATCCCATGAGGAAAAAATTTCTAAAATATCCTAAACTTGTTCTTTGTTATTTACATGTGAGGTACTTCATGGATTGACAGATGATTGGATGCGATTCTGCTATATCCAGTGCCTACAAAATAAATAGAAACAACAAGTAAGTAGTTACTCAAAAGGATCAAGATACAAACATATATATACATACACACAATTAGCTCGAGCATACTATCATCAACTATCTCCATATAAAGCATCAACTGTTATAAGTAAATGGGAATAAAATTTATATAATCAAGTCATGTACAGATGCAACCACCCAAAAGTTTTGCAGTTAGTAGAAAATGAGCATCAATCAAGAGTTCACCGTGTGTGTCAAAATCAATATTAATCTCTTCTTATATTCATATTTATCAAGTTGGTACATATTTATCAGCTGTTTAAGAAATCGTAATCTTCTTCACAGAAGAATTATATAGTATTACACTTTAATTGGACCCAAGCATACTTACGATTAACAGTGTACACAGGACACAAAAAAAAGACACAAAAGAGGAAGAGAACCTATTTACCTTGGAGTACAAACACAAACGAGACTCGCGAAGCTAGCTTCGTGTGTTTAAAGCGTCCGACCTGCATCCGCAACATTATCTACAAGCTAGAGAGCTATCAGATTGGAAATTAACTATCATATTAGAATTTAGCATCAGCATCAAACCTCCAAACAACAACTCTAGATTTAATTTTCCACCAATAGAGTAAAAATCCAAGAAACCAAAATAGCAAAACCATGGATATAACCTAAAAGACACCAACAATGCAGACACCAACTAATAAACTACAATTAGCATCAATAACCAAATCACAATAAAAATCTCTTACTAAATAGTGAGTGGTCACTTGTGATAGTATTGTTACTTTTAGACATAACTATCTGTGAGAATCATCTTTTCAAAATCGTACAGCCTATAAAAATGTCAATGTATCCCATATTTCATAATTTTTTATTTAAGTATACTCCTCCACATCTTATCAAACACACCCCCCCCCCAATAGCGATAATATATATATATATATATATATATATATATATATATATATACATATATATATATATATATATATATATATATATATATATATATATATATATATATATATATATATATATATATATATATATGTGTTTGGACTACTCTTTAACAAGGAAAATTGAAGTAAATAATACTAAAACTAATTCAAGCAGCATATTCAATCATTCAATTTCCTTAACCCACATAATAGTATATGGCAGAAGTAGATGACCATGAAAATCACTCCTCACACAACTTTTGATATAACCAGTTGACTAATTCTCAATCCCAAACTAATTTAGACCTTTATATAATCCTATATACACATTCTGCTCCGTCCTGCTAATACATCTTCAAATGCCCAATAATATAAATACAATCAATAATCCTTATAAAAAAAGTGTCAAATTCAACTTCTAGTCGCCAATCTTAAAAAGAAGTGCCAACTTCAAACACCAAATTACTAATTTTACTTTTCATCTTGCAAAATTAACATAAATAAAACTTTCAGAGCAGCACATAAGCAACACACAAGTTCTCATTTTCACATTTCAAATCAGCACTAATTCTTTTAAACAAGTATCGTCAAATATTCAAAGTTTGAATTTTTTTTCTTTACAACCACTTTTTGCTTATTTTGATTGGAAACAACAGTTCCGTGTTCAAATTACACACATCGTAAGGGTTCTCACTTTTCTTAACCCTAAACTGATAGATAACTTCTAACCAAATCACAAATTAAAATCTAAAAAATTTTAATTACAAAACAATTTGTTCCTAATAGCACAAGATGTGAAAAATCTTCAAATGTAGCAAGCTAAGCACAGATCCAACAACTGCCTAATGATGCACAGTGAGAAAACAAAGTAACCTTATATCCGCATAAATACATACGTACATAAGCAAAAGCAACGAGAATTAGAGAGTACCTAGGTGAATTGATCAGCATATATCAAAGGAACGACAAAGATTAGCGAAATTCTTGCCAGCTTTATCGAAGAGCTGCCGAGAAGAGGAAAAGGAAGTGAGAGATTAAGATATGAGAGGGAGTCGCCGGCTATGGCGATTTGGCGATCTGTGAGACAGAGGCAAATTGGATAAATAAAATAGGGTTTACTGGAAGCAAGATAGTGGAGGAAAGTCGGGGCGGAGTTCTCTAATTTATGAGAGTATAAACAGGGGACAATATTAATTGCTCTCTTATTTTGTAAATTCATAATATGGCGGTTTGAAAACAGCCGTAATATGTTGTGTATTGTGGCGGTTTTGTGTAACCGCCAGTATAAAACCGCCACAATTGAATCGTTTTTTTGTAGTGGTACTGTTAATTTTAATTATTTAAAAAATGAATATATTTTCTGATACCAACTAAAGTTGGTTGGTAATTAAAATATCATTTGATTAATTATTTTTCTTTACCTACCAAAGGTGACCGGTAACAAAAATAATTGAATTTGCCACACTGACCAACGTTGGTCGGTAAAATTTAATAATTAAAATAATATACCGACTAAATTAGTCCGTTAGTTAATTAAATTTGTAAGATGGTCATTTATTGTGACCAATCAAAGTTGGTCGGTAATTTCTAAGAGACAGTCGGTATATTTTTCTAACCTTGAAATTATCGACCATCCATAATTGATAGCGTTTTGAACAGGTATTGTCCATTTCCGATCTAAATTGGTCGGTTTTCGGAAGGTTTTAAGCGAATTTTTAGTAGTGAAGTGTAGAGGATATTCCTCCCTTTTAAACGTACGAAAGGAAGGATTCAGATTTTTAACCTTATTTTCTTTATTGTGTAGAGTACAAACAGTATCCCCTACTATTAGACTAGTGTGCCTTAGATACAGAGCAAACATGTACGAGTATTACAATTACTCTGGTCGAATATACTAGCTAGTAGAAGACTACAAGAGACATGCAAATAAAAACACAAAAAAGAAGTGAATCCATTTTTGCCGAAGCCATTAGGCACATACCCTAAAATGCACTGTGTTATGTGGAAAACATGCAGGACTTTCATCCATGCAAAACAAGTACGTGTCAAACCTTAACTCTTCTTTTCCTTCCTATAAATCCCAATCTCCTCATCTCCATTTCCCATCAGCAATAAATCAATACAACAACGATGGCTACTTTCTCCTCAGCCCTCTCTCTCACCCTTTGCCTCCTCCTTCTCTCCCACAACTGTTTTGCTCAGCTCTTAGAGCAACAACAACATAACGTATGGCAGAGACTTCAACAACAGCAACAACACCGCGCTCTCAGGTCGAAAACGGAGTGCCAAATTGAGCGTTTGAACGCTCAAGAACCAACCCGGAGATTCGAGTCTGAGGCCGGTGTTATTGAGTTCTGGGATGCTACCCAAGAGCAATTTGAGTGCGCCGGAGTTCAAGCCGTTCGCCATCAAATTAGGCGAAATGGACTTTTGCTTCCTTACTATACAAACACTCCTCTGCTCATGTACATTATTCAAGGTATAACTATTTCCTTAATTGTTGGATTGGTAATTTGGTATATTATTTGTGTGGAATTATGTCGATCACATCTATAAGCTTGTGCAATTAAAGATAGATCACATTTATTTATTGGATTAAAATTATGTATATCATTAGAAGGAAAAAAAAGTGCATCCGGAGCACTAAGCTCCCATCTCCTGTGTTCACGCCTTCTGTTTTAACTTCTTTTTTGATGAACCACATAATTGTTTTAAAAGAGTTCTTTTATAACGGATGATCTTGGGAATTGAACTCAGAATCTTATATTAAAGTGTGTGAGCATGCATATCATTTTAAAATAAGGTATTCAATTCAATAGAGTATGTGATAAAAAGTTGTTTATTTTATATCTGAATAAATTTTTTGAGGGTGTTTTGAGGAATGAATTAATGAATGCAGGACGTGGTATTCACTCGACTGTGATACCGGGATGTGCTGAGACATATGAAACAGAATCTGGGGAATCCAGAACCGGAGAAAGACGCCGGAGTTTCAACGACAAGCACCAGAAACTCAGACGTTTTAGAGCTGGTGATGTTCTTGCTTTGCCGGCGGGAGTCACTTTCTGGATGTATAATGATGCTGAGGAACCAATTGTCACTGTTTCACTTCTTGACACTTCCAACCATGCTAATCAACTTGATCTCACCTTCAGGGTAAATTTTAATTATCTTAAAATTATTTGTCAATAGAAATGATACATAAATCAGAATTCCTTTTTAAAGAAAAAGAACATCAACTTAATTATACGTGTGCAAAATGTCACCATTTGGGTACTGACTTAAATCTTTTGAAATAGTAGTCATTTATTCTACTTATTTTACAATGGAAATATATACTCTTGTCTTTCTCAAATGTAACTGCCCTGTTTCACTTTACCATGGTTATTGACTCCAGCCTAAAATTATTGCTTTAAGACTAAAAAAAATTAATTTAAGCATGACCAAAAAAATATTCTTAGCCTTAAAAAAATTCAATAGTAACTCTTTTTAAACTAAAAAAGAAAAGAAAAGAAAAGAAGATGGAGTCATAAAATGCATAAAGCTCCTCCATTTTGTGATATATATATGTACACTTCTTGAGACAAAAAAAAAATGATGACAGGCTAATGTATAGGGATTTAAGTTAAAGGAGTATATATACATAAGATTATAGAATCATTATAGACCTACAATTAACGTAGTTTAACATATTATAATAATTTATGAGGTTTATGATCTTATAAATAACATGTTTTTACATCACCCATGGATGATAGAACTTAAACTCGACATTTTAAACTCAACATTATTTTAATTGTGTATGATGTGTAGAGCTTCTTCCTAGCTGGAAACCCACAACGTGGAGTACAACAACAATTCGTAGGAAGACAACAAGAAAGAACAATGCAAGAAAGGAGATCAGAACAAGAGACAACATCTAAAGGAGGCAACATTTTCAACGGTTTCGACACTGAGATTTTGTCCGAAGCATTCAACGTCGACGTCGAAACTATAAGGAAACTTCAAGGGCAGAACGAAGAGAGAGGTGTAATTGTTAGAGCAGAAGAGCTTCGTTTGAATCTTCCTGAAGAATCTGAACAAGAAGAACGACAACAAAGAGAAGGAGGAAGATGGGCATTGAATGGGTTGGAAGAAACAATATGTACAATGAAGTTGAGAGAGAATATTGGTCATCCTTCTAGATCTGACGTGTACAATCCACGTGGAGGCCGCGTCAGCACTGTTAACAGCTTGAGTCTTCCTATTCTTAACTTTCTCCAACTCAGTGCTGAGAGAGGAACCCTCTACCGGGTACGTATGGCCAAATTTACATACTACTCCCTTTCTTGGCATATATAATTAATCTTTTTGTATCATTAGATAAAATAACTAGCTAGTTCTATGTTGCTTGGCATTGCAGAATGCAATAGTTGCACCACACTGGAACGTGAACGCCCACTCTATCATCTACATCATCAGAGGAAGCGGCCGAATTCAGGTAGTCGGAAACGCAGGACGATCAGTATTCGACGACCAAGTCAGAGAGAATCAGCTACTAATTGTGCCACAGAACTTTGCTATAGTAAAGAAAGCAGGCAATGAAGGACTTGACTACATTGCTTTTAAGACTAATGACAATGCAATGGTAAACCCACTAGCTGGAAGATTATCAGCACTTAGAGCAATGCCAGAGGAAGTGTTAATGAACTCTTACCAAATATCTAGGCAAGAAGCTAGGAGTTTGAAGTATAATAGGGAAGAGTTGACTGTTTTTGGACCAGGAGCTAGATCTAGCAGGAGAGAAGAATATGCTTAGAAAATTAAGTGTAATATTATGTTTGAATCTTATGTTGTGTTATGCTATGTTCAAGTTAGGCCGCTTGTATTATAAGAGAATAAAATGGCTGAGAGTCTGGTTTTAACAACTTGTACTGCGGAAGTTCTTTGTTTAAATTATGAGTTAATAACATGAATCGCCAATAAAAGAACTTTGATTTCCTAATTTTGTGAACCAAGCGTTCCGTATTTAGCACTTCTAATTCTATATTCTCTGACATTTCGTTTATCAAGATTTAATTTGATTAAATTTTGAAGTTAAAGTAGAAAAGTTCAAACTCAATTATTTAAAATTAAATTTTAATATATAAACACTATACGAAAGAGTAAGTTACAATTTTCTCATGTTAATATATATGATTAAAAAGTACTTTAATAAAATATTGGTTAAATTTCACACACTTTAAAGTGTGTTATTTAAAGTAAAACAGAGGAAATATTAATTTAAAAAATAGGCAATATTAGTTTAAATTTTCTCCTTGGACGTGCACATATGTCTAGTTTAGGCTGTATAAATATGAACTTCATTTTTAGGGGTGGATCCTGTATGGGTCGAAATCAGCTAAATAAAGAATGAAGCAGGTCAAACCAGTATGCAAGAAGGTAGTTCTTTAGTTAAATCAAAGTTATGACAGTCTCGAGGTGGACTAGTAAGAACAGTAAATTATATGGCAATTCGATCTAGGCCAGAGACAGACCTACGTCAAGATAATCCCACTTTTGAAACACTTTGGTAATGCTCCGAAATAATGAATCTGTTAAAGCTTGAACACAGTTTCAATGAAAGAAAATAGGCAGAGAAGAAGAAGACTGAGAAGAAACAGAGAAGAAGAAAATTTGATCTCATTTCTGTATAGAGTGTATCGACTAACTCTATAACTGCTCTATCTATATATGTATTTAAACATGTGTTAAATACTGTACATTTATACAAATGGTCCCACTTAACTACTCTACTAACTAACTAGTATTTGTACACTATACTCAATACTCCCCCTCAAGCTGAAGGATGAAAAATTTTCTTCATTCCGAGCTTGCTAATCACATATTCATGTTTTGGCTTGCATAGGCTCTTAGTGAGCAAATCAGCAGGTTGTTCTTTTGTTCCTATATGCTGTGTTTTAATTCTTCCACACTGTATTTTCTCCCTTACAAAATGACAATCAATGTCAAAGTGTTTTGTTCTTTCATGAAATATAGGATGTGCTGCAATTTGTATAGCAGCTTTACTATCACAGAATAATTTCACTAGAGTAGATATTTCAAATCCAAGTTCTCCAAATAAACCTGTAAGCCAAGTAACTCCAGCAACAATAGTTGTCATACTCCTGAACTCTGATTCTGCTGAACTCCTAGACACAATGCTTTGTTTCTTAGACTTCCAGGAATTACAGCTTCATCAAACTTGATCACATAACCAGTAATGGATTTTCTGGTTTCTACACATGAACCCCAATCTGAGTCACAATAGGCAGTTAGTTCACCATTACTTTCTGATGGCATATACAGACCCAATCCTGCAGTTCCTTTTATATATTTGATCACTCACATAGCTGCTAAATGTGTATGTTTAGGAGCATGCATATGTTGGCTTAGTACTTGAACAACAAAGGCAATATCTGGCCTTGTCATTGTCAAGTATAGTAGTCTGCTAACAATTCTTTGATAAATCCCTGGATTCTCAAGTTGTGTATCTGAAGAAACCTCCCCTTTGTTCATAAATTCATCAAAAGCCACTGAAGTAAGTTTATGATTAAACTCAAGTGGTGTAGTAACAGGTTTACTGACAGTCCCATTTCAGACACAAGTTCAAGAGCATACTTTCCCTGGTTCATTAGAATACCTCTTTTAGATCTAGAGAATTCAATTCCAAGAAAGAATTTCAATTCTCCTAGATCCTTCATTTTGAACTTGTTCTGCAAATCTATTTTCACCTGATTAATCATCTTCACATTGTTGCCAGTACATCAACATATACTAGTATGATTATCAGATTATCACCTACTCTTTGTGTAAAAAGTGAGTAATCATAATGAGATTGAACAAATACCATATCTTTTAGAGCATAAGTAAGTTTAATATTCCACTGTCTAGGAGCTTGTTTTAGACCATATAAAGACTTGTGCAACTTACATACATTTCTCCTATTATACTCCCCCTGGCTTGCAAAGCCTTCTGGAATCTGCATATAAACATCTTCAAGAAGATACCCTTGAAGAAAAGCATTTTGAACATCCATTTGAAAGATAAACCATCCAGAGGCTGCAGCCAAAGCCACCACAGATCTGATTGTGACCATTTTAGCTACAGGAGAAAATGTCTCCTTGTAATCCAGCCCTTCAAGCTGACTGTACCCCTTAGCAACCAGTCTAGCTTTATACCTCTTTACCTCTCCATTAGATTTGTATTTGATCTTAAACACCCACTTGCAACCAATAGGAGATTTATCAGGAGGTAAGTCAACAATTGACCAGGTTTGATTATCCTCAAGAGCTGCAATTTCAGCTTGCATAGCCTCTATCCACTTAGGATCAATGCTAGCCTCAGTATAAGAAGTAGGTTCAGATAGAGAAGAATATGCAGCAAGACAAGATTGATAAGACAGAGTTAATTTGTCATAGCAAACATAGTTAGAAATGAGATAATTGCATCCAACTCCTTTAGAAGCAATAACATAATCTTTCATCCAAATTGGAGGCACAGATATTCTGGATGACTTTCTAATAGAAAGAGAAGAAGTAGTAGATGAAGGAGAAGTAACTGGTACAGAAGTAGTAGGTGAAGAAGTTGAACATGAAGGAGAAGATGATATATGAGATGAAGTAGGAAGATGATCAGTAGAAAAAGAAGAAGAAGAAGTTGAGTCAGAAAAAGGTATATAAGAAGAAATAGGAAAAGTAGAAGAAGATTTATGAGAAGTAGAATCATGATTTGGCAAATCCAGAACAGGAAATAAAGAAGAAAGACTGGACAAGTTATGTTTAAAAGGGAAAATATCTTCGTGAAAAATAGTATCTCTACTAACAAAAAAGATCAGATTATAGAGAATATAACCTTTTTTAGCAGAAGAGTATCCAAGATGTACAGCTGGAACTGCTCTTGGACCAAACTTATCAGACTTACTAATAGATGTAGCATAACATAAGCTGCCAAAGACCTTCAGATGTTGAAGAGAAGGAGCCTTACCATACAACTTTTCAAAAGGACAACAACCTTTTAACAAGATAGTAGGCAATCTATTCAACAAATAGGCTGCCATGGAAACACATTCACCCTAAAATTTTAAACGAATAAAAGCTTGGAATATCAAAGCTCTAGCCATGTTCAAAATAGTCCTGTGCTTTCTCTCAACTTTACCATTTTGCTGAGGTGTGTATACACAAGAACTCTGGTGTATAATTCCATGTGCTGACAAAAGACTCATTACTTGTTCATTGAAGAACTCAGTATCATTATCAGATCTGAGACATTTAAGCTTACTCTCAAACTGAGTTTGAATTAGAGCTAAAAACATTTTCAACACAACAATAGATTCTACTTTTGTATTCATCAAGAATATCCAGGTATATTTGGAAAAATCATCTACCAATGTCATGAAATATATTTTGCCATTATGAGTTGGAACTCTGTATGGTCCCCACACATCAGCATGCACAAGATCAAAGGGAGAAACAGAACTAGAAGTGCTGCTGGGAAATGGCAATCTAGATTGTTTAGCAATAAGACAAACAGTACAATGATGATCTTGCATAGAAAGAACAGGTAAGCTACTATTTTCTATAGAACCTTGAGAGGGGCATGCCCTAATCTCTTGTGCCATAGAAAAGCATTACAATCCTTAGCAGATATAGTAGAATATGTTTTAGTTGAAGTAAAACAAGTAACTGCAGAAGATGCCATCTGTTGTACCGGTTCTTCAGGAATATCAAGCTTCAAGATATAGAGTCCACATTCTTATCTACCAATCCCCAGGACCTTTCCACTCAAGAGGTCCTGAAAAAGACAGAAATCAGGAAAGAATGCCACCATGCATATCAATTCCTTTGTGAGTTTGGAGACTGAAAGCAAATTATATTTGAAGTCTGGGATATACAAAACATTCTGTAATGATTTTGTTTTGAAGATTGTAGATACTCTTGATTGACTAATAGGAATCTGCTCACCATTAGGAAGATGAACCTTAGTATGACTTATACTAGTCAAGTCTTTTATTTCTTTCAGTATTGTGTGATTATGCACCATATGATTGGAAGCTCCAGTATCTATTATCCAGTTACTTTGAACAAGTTGAGTCATAAGAGCTGTGATGGTACCTGTACTATTCATAGTTGTTGCATTAGCCACTGAATCCACGTGTTTTCCTTTGTTCAGCATATTCAAAATTTGGTCATAGTGTTCTTGAGTAAACATTGGAGCATAGGAGAACTGAGAAGTAGACTGTAGAGATGGTTGTATAGTAGACTGAGGTGTAGACTGTTGAAACTCTCTAGCAGAAAATGCATTGTTCATATGTGAATTTGAATAACCTTTTATCCCGGCTTTAAAATCAAAAGGATATCCATGAAGTTTATAACAAGTGTCTTTTGTATGACCTTTCAAATGGCAGTAATCACATTGAACTGTAGTCCTCCCAAAACTATTTCTAGGCTTATAGTTATTAACTCCACTTCCTACATTAGCTTTAATCAACAGAGCTGTAGTTTCACTAATACCAGCATTAAGAACTGCACTATTTCTCCTTTGACTCTCCACATTAACTATCATAGCATAAGCCTGATTAACATTAGGAAGTGGCTGAATCATGAGAATCTGATCTTTAGCATTATCAAATGAATCATTTAGACCTGTTAAAAATTGATACAACTTCTGCAATTGATAATGTTCTGCATGTTGCTTAGACTCAGGACATCCACATGAAGGAGGGGGAGCTAAAGCCTCATACTCATCCCATAATTCTCTAAGCTTTGAAAAATATTCCGATACAGTTAACAAATTTTGACTCAATTTAGCAATTTCCTTATGAAGATAGAAGGATCTAGCAGCATTCACCTTATCAAATCTTTCACGAAGATCCTCCCAAATCTTAAAAGCATTAGATACATAGATCACAGTACTAAGAAGATTAGGAGCTACAATGTTCATTATCCAAGCTAGAACAATTGCATTACATCGTTCCCAGAGTTCATGCAGACTAGAATCATAAAATTCCTTTTTACAGGTCCCTAGCACAAAACCTAATTTGTTTTTGCCATGCAATACAATTTTCATAGATCTACTCCATAGAGAATAGTTTTCAGATCCTCGCAACTGAATCGAGATAAGAACAGCTCCTTGTCTATCAGAAGGATGTATATATAAGGGATGATTATGATGAACTAAATCATTGTTCTGATTTTCAGTAGTAGAAGTCAAATTTGGTTCATTATCAGTAACCGCCATTGAATCGCAGTCGAAGAAGAAGAAGAAAAAAAATGAAACAACAGAAAAATCACGTGCTCACATACAAAACTTATTTGGAAAATCTCCTTAATTCATCTGTCATTGATGAATTTTCTTAGATTTAACCAAGCTCTGATACCATATTAAAGGTTGAACACAGTTTCAATGAAAGGAAATAGGCAGAGAAGAAGAAGACTGAGAAGAAACAGAGAAGAAGAAAATTTGATCTCATTTCTGTATAGAGTGTATCGACTAACTCTATAACTGCTCTATCTATATATATATTTACACATGTGTTAAATACTGTACAATTATACAAATGGTCCCATTTAACTACTCTACAAACTAACTAGTATTTGTACACTATACTCAATAGAATCAGAGCACATGGAGCCATTTCCTTATCTTTTTTTCTGTCAAGAAAAAAATGGCAGCTTTATATTAGTTAATGAAAGAGCCCAATGCAAAAAAATGTATGTTGGGTCTTTGAAACAATTGTTTTTTACATTATTTTTGTTGCAAAATACTGAATTTCTATCGATGCCATTCCAATCCGAGGAGCATGCCGCAACAAAAGGATGGTCCCCTATGCATTTTATTTTTTTCTTAAGGGAAAAAAAAATACCCCCATCATAGTGAATCTTGACGAACAATATGCAAGATAGTGATGAATGTGTATTTTCTTGTTAATGAATCGTGCGTTACAAATGAATGGAATACACATTCATTAATGAATGTGTATTAAATAATCGCGCCTTGGCAGCGTAATTTGCATATAATTTAGCCATGTCAGCTATGACACTTTCACATAGGCTTGGTAAATAATCAAATGTAGTATTTATTAGTATTCATCCCGTCAAGTTGAAGTGTTCAAATGAGAAAAATATAAGTTCATGTATCGGCTTTGCAAACCGATACAAGTTTAAATGGTTAGGAAGCCATTACGCCTTTGGCTTTAATAGAATCAAAAATAAATACGTATAAGATAATTTGCTAATAATAAAAATCCAAAAACTATAACAAATAGTTAATTTTTTAATAACAGTCAAAGCTAGAGAAACATAAATTCGGCGTACCCCTAAAATATAGTATTTGTAAGATTTTCGTGTGAAATTTCGATGAATTTGAAGTAATACTTATTCTTAATGAATGCATGTCCAAGAATTTTCCAAGAAAGAGAGGGATGAGAAGCGTCTACACGTACTAATTAGTTCATCTACTTGTCACTCTCCCTTCTTAATTAAGCAAACACTCTACATTTCCTGCTATTTATTATTTCTACCCCACAAATTTCCATTTTCCAACACCCACCGCGTAATTAAAGTCAGAAATTAAACCTTTCGCTACACTCAACCCCCGAATTCTCCATTCCCCATTTCTCTTTCCTCAATAATTTTCCCCAAAAAGATAAATCTATATTGCCAATTATTTTCTATTTTAATTCTTGTGGAATAATATTATCAGATGGGGCAGCAGCAATCGAAAGACGAGCTTCTGTATCAGCAAGTAAATTATGGAAATATCGAAGGCATCAAATCTCTTCACCGTGAAGGCGCTGCCCTTGAGGTATTATTGATATGATTTTTCGTTTTGCATTAGTATCATTTTTTTTGGGGTCTAATTTTGGAATTCTACATATGATTTAGAATTTTACCCCCCCAAAAATAAAGAAGAAGAAGAATAAAGTGGAAAACGTTGTGAAATTGAGTTGTTATAGTGATGAAAGACTGCGAATTTAGTTTATATTAATGGTTGACTGAAGTGAATTTGGGATTTTAACAGCTGAATAATGGTTTATTTGATTGATACTCCTGCAGTCCCAATTTATGTGATGTTGTGTGACTAGACATGAAGTTTAAGAAAAAAAAGATGAGTAAAACTTTTGAAACTTAGGTAATTCTCTCGTTAAGGGTAAATGATAAGTTTAAAGTTAAATTATTTCTAAATATAGATGAGATAAGACTAAAAAGTAAAGTGCATCACATAAATTGGGATAGGGGGAGTAATCTATATTCCAATGGTGGTGAGTGTTGGTCTTTTCTGCTTTATGTGAGAAAAAATTGTAAATTTGAAACTATTATTATGTGTAAAAATATCACTCAATGAATTATGACTGAATTTAAACTAGTTGGAGTCAGCTATATGAATCGTCGGAATATCAATCCACAAATTTCGTGTTCAGAGTTCATCATGATTAGACTATTTTTATGCTGGCCTACTTAGGGTTTAGGACTGGTTATGCTTTGTGAAATTCACATAGACTAGATTTTGTCTTTATAATGGACAAGAATATTACAGGAATCTGTGGTTATAATGTGTTTAAATGGGTTGATTTCAGTGGATGGATAAGGAAGGGAAGACACCTTTGATTGTGGCGTGCATGAATCCTGAGCTTTACAATGTCGCAAAAACTTTGATAGAATTGGGTGCCAATGTCAATGCTTACCGTCCAGGTAACTAATCTTCTGTGTCTTTATATACTAAGATGGCAACTTGTGGTAGTGACTTAACCCGATAAAGTTTTGTGTGATAATGGGGTGAATATTCTTAAAAGAGAGAAAACTCATGGAGCTAATTGAGAGGTAGTTCTTTGTGTTATCTTATATAGATTTTAGACCAGTCTCCGAGCATGTAACTCGAGACATTAGTGTTTCAACATGCCATGTTAGACCTCATATTAAGTCACTTTATTCTTGCAACTACTTAACAAGAGAATGATAAATGCTAATGTTATGAAATGGAAATTGATTTGTACAAGAGATGCTCCGCCACCTCAATATGTTTTACATGCTTTCATTTTTCATTCACCATAACATAATTCACCTTTTCTCTTAAATAGGATTTTTGTTCCCCTCCAAGCATAAAATTAATGGTACTATTCTTATTTTATTGTGGTGGTGATATTATCTTTTCAGCTAACTGTATTACCCATTTGAGGCCATTTTAAAAATTAGGACACTTCTTGTTTAAAAGTTACCCCTTTTGTCAATAATAGTATTTCAGTATTTTCTGTCATAAAAATAATAATATTTAATTCGCAAATACTGAAGTTGAGTATTTGCAAATACTAGTTTCTCATTGGTCACATATGGAAAAACTTATTTAAGAAGTGCTTCGAGTGAAATAATGGTTCACTCGCGAATCTTCTAACTTTTTCCCAAGTGAAATTCATGTCCACGCACATACAGATTTAAACTTCAATTTCAAATACTCTTTATTTTCAACCTCAACCAAATATTGCCAAACGCCTATGAAGTATTGTAATTTCAAACTTTCTTATGTTAATCTGTTCTAATAAAAGTATATTATTTATTTGAATGCATGGAGTAACAATTTGGAATAGCAAATTCACGGTGCTCGGAGATTAATCATTTCTTTTTTCTTTTAATTCAAGCAATTGTGCATTTGCTTAAATCAGACATGAGTTATTACTAGTAAACTAAAATACTTTGATTGTTTCTCAGCCTCTGTTTACATCTTGATTTAAATGAAGTTTCCTGAATTTGTCCGGATATGAAATTACATTTGTTTAATTTTTCAAATTCATTCCGTCATGCCAAATAATGTGCGTTCAACTCTTATCTAGGAAACAGTGTCGTATTTACATAATCAGCATTATTCATCTGTTCTGTACGTTATGGATCTCTACCTGATCCTTACCCTTATGTACATCTTTAGGTCGTCATGCGGGGACTCCTCTACATCATGCAGCAAAAAGAGGTCTTGAGCAGACAGTGAAGTTACTCCTTTCACATGGAGGTATATCTACTCAAACACATATAATGACTAATTCATTTAGGCTATGAGCACCTTTTTGACTTGTTTGATTTCCTACTTGTCTCGTGTGTCGTAAGCAAATGCATTGATGATGAATGATGATTGCCAAACGCCACTTGATGTTGCCAGAATTAAAGGTTTCAGCAATGTTGTCCGTGCAATTGAGGTATATGTTCACTCTTCAATTTTATGTTTTTAATTCAGCCCTTCAACTTATGCAAGGGTTATGTTTCAATATTCTTTTATCTCACACATGCTTTTTTCATGTAATGCATTAGAACCATATTTGCTTATTTTCTGGTTGGCTACGGGAACTTTACGGGCCTGGATTTCTTGAACTGTTCGCACCACAGTTGCTGAGCCGGAAAGTGTGAGTATAACGTTCATTTTGGGTTTTCACTAGAAAGTTGTTTTATTTCTTTCAGACTTCAGAAATGCATATTCACGTGATTATATTTAATGGAAATGGCGGGCAATGGTGTGTGACTTCATTGGTCTCACACCATCTCGCGTCGTTTCCCCCCTTCTTTTGGCTTGTTATCCTGTGTATTGCACATTGCTGCATGTTATTGATTTATGTGTCATTTCTGTTGCTACCAGTTCTTTTTCACAGTTCAATAATTTGCTCTTCCCTTTTATTCTAGTTTTCAACAATTTTATCAAAATGGACTAACGATGATTCCACGTTTTTATAGCTGGGTGGTTGTCTTACCATGCGGTTCCCGTAATCTCAGAAAGCCTTTCAAGTTGGAGCTTGCTATATATTCAGTTGTCCAGGTAAGTCTCCTATGTAATAGTTTACAATGTATAGTTGGGAAGTTAATTAGGTTTTTTGAAGGACTTGGGTAATTCACCTGTTTCTGCTTTGTTTTAGACTTATATAGAGAAGCATTTATTAATATACTACCCTTTGTAATACTTGATTGGCAAACGAGATTCATATAGTTGGCTCCACGTGTTAAGCAATGAGCGGAATTCAGATTTTTACCCCTTGGTGATAGTCCTGGATGGTTTCTTTCTTTGGAATGTCTCTCAAAAACTCAAGTCTTCAGATTCTTGCTTTTGCTGCTTGATTTCATTCTTCCCTGCCTTCGGGTTCTATTTCGTTAGAAAAGTCAAGATCAGACTGTGTTGCATGTATTCTTTCCTGATTGTTGCTCATATCATATGCTTTCCGAGTGGGGCCAGGGAAACTAATTTGTTTTTTGAAAAGTCATATACTTCATGCAACTAGCTTACATAGTGTTATATTTTGAGCAGGATGCTCAGCCCCGCACAATAGTTGCACTATGGAAGGCCAATATGGAAGAACCAAATTTCAGCCAGCCTGATCCAGCAGTTATCATATCCGATATTTCAAACAGTAATTTCCTACATTCTTTAACCAGAGTTCTTATAGCTGCCATGAAGTATTTCCATTTGAAGATGATTATTTGTTAATTTTCATGCATATAGTCCCGAGGCGCTGGAGGCGAAAGCGAGGGATAATGCCCTCCCAAGGGATAAGGAATAGACCCGGAGGAGCTAGGCGTAAGTACATTGTATTCTGATCTAGTAAAAGTCCCCCCAGAAGAATGGGGGTGACGGAGTTTTTAACGAGGAAAAGGGCTATGCAATTTTTATGAACTTTTATAGTCACAATGACAGTTCTACTTAAATGGACCGGTAACACACTGCTGAATGCACAGTATGTGTTAGTGTCTATTCATAGTATTCTTCCATGGAAAGGATATGTATGGGACTTGAAAACTAGTTATTGAACCATGCCATGATATGCTGAGAGCTGGTTCAAGTCAGTTAGAAGTTTTGCTGGCTGTTCTAAGACCATTCTCTCCTCTAAGCCTGTGCTTGACATGTAGGCTTTTAAATCTTATAGTCAAATTTACTCCACCAAGTGTCTGAAAAGATAAAGTTTTTGCATGTTATTCTCTTACTGAATTACTTACACATTTATGCATCGGAGATCCATATTGTGTGTTGCTTGTGCTATCATCTTCACCTCAGAATTAAAAACATTGTTAAGAAACTTGAGTTCTTAACCAAAATTGTCCCTTACGTTTATGGCAGGTAGATTTTCTTTAAATATACACCCGAGCTCATATCATCCAACAAGTTTGCTAAAGTTATGCATATTTAATCCAACTAGCAGAATAATACTAACTGGCCCAAAGAACTAATGGTGAAACCATGTGCCACTCAAATGAGCATGGTTAAAAAGAAAGGCCATCCTGAGTTGTCTTTCCCAATCCTAATCTCCCTTAATTCTGCACCCGTTATGGTGGCACGTGAGTGACACTAGTTTTCATCATCAGTTAGTTTTAAGGGTCATTAGGTCAAATATGCTTAGCTTTAGCAAACTTAAAGATTGATAAGTGTTCAGATGTTATTTAAATGGTGAAAATAGACCTACCCATGCATAAGGGAAACTATTGGGTTAAAACTCTCAGAAACTGCATCCGATAGTTTAAAGATTTGAAATATTCTTTCCATTTTGTAGAAATGAATATAGCTTCGGGGGGCCAGGACAGAATAATTATCTGCCTATCGCATGATTCTGTTGTTTAAGTCATTATTTGCATTATGCAACTTTATTACTGAATCATTTTCCCCATCTTCAAAATGTTTATTGCAGAAACAAGGATTAAACTTACAGTTGTCCAGGAAAGCGAAAAGCAGCAATTGCAGTCTTTCTGCAATGCATGCAAGGGAATTCCTCAGGTTAAATATAATACATCCTTTCTCTTCAGAAGTTATGTTTGCAGTCATGGCTAGATCTGCTTGCTTCTTGCCAACTGAACGAATTTATTATATTCTTGATTTTTTTAACAAGGACTATGCTACCAGTGAAGACATAGAACTGTTCTTTTTGTAGTTAATGGAGTTAAAAAACTTATCTTAGTGGCTATACCACATTTTCAGGTCATGCATCCAGCATTTCCTTTCAGATCTCAAACTCCTGCAGTCCCTGCAACTGCTCCTTCGAACACAGAGGATATGGAATTAGCAATGGCGATTAGTGCCTCTCTTCAGCCCGCTTCACAACAAAGACCAACTTATCATGAGAATCACCCAGGATCAGGAACAGACACATCAATGAATTGGATTAACACTGCTGAGATTGTCAGTCATAGTGATAGCTCTTTTACAGGGGCCTCTTACCAAAAAGCTAGTAGTAGTGGCTGTCAAGTTGAGGACGCCAGTTCAAGTGGCACTCAAGTTGAGCAAGTCCACACTTCTAGTGATACGTCTACTGTTGTCGAAGCTATGCAAGAGAATCCGGTTACTGAATCTGTCCCAACAGCTCCTCCTCTTACGGATGAAGTTATAGACAATGGGCCAATTCAGTATCCATCGATCGACGCCAGCCCAGTTGACTTGTCTTCTCCGACTATTGAGAACTCCGGAGCACACGAAAGCGGTAATCCTGATGGTGCTTCTTCATCTTGTATAATATGTTTAGATGCTCCAGTGGAAGGAGCCTGCATCCCTTGTGGCCACATGGCTGGATGCATGTCTTGTTTGAATGAGATTAAGGGAAAGAAGTGGGGCTGCCCCGTCTGTCGTGCCAAGATAGATCAGGTGATAAGGTTGTATGCTGTTTAACAGCTGAAGCAGCAAATGATTAAAGCCACAAATGTAAGCAATTAGGCAACCTCATGTCCTCTTTGCTTTGTTTCATTAGATATAATAACAAAGTAAATATGTTGAATAATGTCATTATCTCCTAGTATCAATTCTTCTTCTGAAACATAACCTAGTTTTGGGGTATTCCAACTTTTGTCTAATAGGCTCTTGTTTGAGTAGATCTTGGTTTTCTGCTGTTAGCGTATAACTTTTGGGTTTGTTAGTGAAGGCATATACTAGTATTATTTAGGGCCTTTTCCAGTTTGAAGGAATTGGGAGGGGTGATAACTGGAGCCATGCCCTTATTGCCTATGACTTTCGAATTCTTCTGCACCATCTGTTTTGAAATCCTGATCAAGTACTAGCTTTCCTGGTAACTAGAAAAAGGGAGGAAAATGTGCTTTGCTTTTGGGAAAAAAGTTTTTTGATCTACCAGTTGTACATTATAGACGTTCTTGCTGCCCTTCACAAACATTTAGGAACTATGACCAACATTGGACCTGATAAGTGTTTCCGCTATTCTATTCAAAATTATTTTATTCTCTTAGAACATGTCCCTTCCTCAACATGCGTGCTTACATCGAAGAGTACTTACATATACTTTGCTACCAGGTGTTCTGATTTGCTGAATGCATTTTCAATTTTTGATTATTCTCGAGTCAGACCCATTGAAATATGAAGTAAATTAAAGTAATGTGTATTGCTGATTGAAAGACTTGATGGTTATGAATAGGATTGTACTGCAGAGGATATATGTAACAAGATTCCTTACTGGCAGCTGACCAGCTATATACTTTCTCACTTTGCAGGCATACACACAAGTTTCTCACTATTGAAAATTGTGAGTTTTGTATACATATATATGCTAGTTGTGTTTAAGGTTTTTGAAAGGAAGCAAAATGCTATGGTTGCGTTCATGGTTTATCTTCCCGGAGAATGTAAATTACTTGTGCAGAGAACTAAGTGAAACTCGTTACTGGAATTACAGGTGTATTGGTACAATCCTGTGTATAATTTGTTTTATTGAGACCTTTAATATGTTCAGCTTCAACTTGGTCATTTTGTTACTCATATTACGGTGATGTTTATTCTACTTCAGTGCATTTATTAAATATTCGAAGGCACGTCGTGGCGGAGGCAGAATTTCTGCTAAAGGGGTTCAGAAAAGAAAAAAGTTAATAAAGATTGTAGTTAGTGTGAATTGAACCAATGACTATGCTTTTGGGATGTGTCAAGGGGATTTAAAATATAATATATAGAGGTGAAGTAATTTTACAGTGGAGAATATAGTTTCTGTCTGGAAGGAAGCATTTTTGGTGGACTTATAAACTTTAGCCAGTTGGCAATGTTGTGTGGTTGGGGTATGCTTTAGTTGAATAAAGGCCATAAGTGGCATGAGTGCTTGCATACAAAGAAGATATATTTCATGTCTTGTACACTATTTGGGCAGAATTGAGGTAAGTTGAAGAATATTTTTTTCTGGTACATGAAGTCTCTAGTAGGCTTGTCGTGATCTAATTTAGGATAGTGATCAGCGCTTAGGAGCAAATGCTCCAAAATATGCTTTATCGGTATTTTTCAGAAAATTTGGCAGAGTTTTTTCTGTCTTTGGATTATGCCAAGTTTTCCCGACTTAAATCAACAACCAAATATCCTAATACTATACCATATAATTGGCAACTTGCCACTTAACTAAAATAAGTCTCCACCATAACTAAACCATCAACTACTAGTAATATAGATTTATCTCCAACTTTGATAAATGAAAATGATACTCAACATACGACTATAATAACAAAAAAAATACTCGCGACACTAAAATGATGATTATAGAGTTCAAAGAAAAGGCCATAACAATAAATAAAATCTTCGTCCACGTGAACAAGTGCGAGGCTCAACAAGAACTAAACCTGTGCGTTTTAATTAACGAAATTCTCGCCTGCGTCAATTGTTGTTTCTATAAAACAATATTAGCGGGTAATGAGTTGCTAGCGTAGTGAGTAATAACACTTAAGCCTCATTTGTTTGCACTTAATGGACGTTTGAATCTTAATCATTCAGATCTCAGACATTAAGTGCGTTTGTTTTTAAAGTCTGAATCTTAATTATTTAGATCTTAATTATTAAGTGTGTTTTTTTTTTTACTTCACAACCACTTAATGAGTCTGAATAGGTCTGTATGATTAAGATCTATAAGAGAGACTTAATTTCATTAAGATGCTATCACATATTTATTATTAATTATCGCCGCCGCCGCCTACCATTGTAAACTACCACCTTGCCGCTACCACCACCACGATACTCAACCACCACCACCACTACCACCGCCACCCCCACCACCACCACCACCACGCCATCGTCATTCTCAATCATAGCTTCTATTATCGACCATCCCATCACTACGACCATCATCATTCTCACCCACAATCAATACTCATCCGCCTCAATACCACGACTGACCATCCTATCACTATCAATAACCATAGTCGGCACTGCCCATCATCATAACCTACCACCAGCCACGCACCACCTTCCTCAATCACAACTACTACTACTACCATCCTCAATCATAATCGCCACCACTACCAATCACTACTAGCTACTAGCATAAACTACCATCATCAACCAAAACTACCACCAACCACTAACTCTAGTCGTCATTCAGTCGTTAGCCATCACTATCAACAACTATCATATTTTTAAATGATATATATTTTGTTGATAGAATATTAGATTAGTTATTATTTCATTTGAATTTTATGCTTATTAATTTTCAAATAAAGATAAAATTTATACATTCAGATGTTAAAAATCAAACAGTCTTAATTATTTATATTTAGATCTTAATATACATATTAATATATTCAGATGTGCGTTCAGATTCAGATGTCTTAATCTTAATACATGTCTTAATATTCAGATGTGTATTCAGATTCAGACGTCTTAATCTTAAAAAAATAAATAAGGCCTTAACCATAATTATTTTTATTGGGGACAAGTCATAAAACATACTAGTGTATCAAACATAAAACAACATAAAAATACCCTTTTTAAAAAAATAAATAATTTTCAGTCTCATCATGTTCTCCTTGTAGATAATACAATTAATAATTTAATAATAAGCTCGGTAACTGCTGTATATATCAATATTCATATTTTAGGAGGTTTCAATGTGAACGAATCATGTAATCGGTATAACTGTGGACTTCTTCACAAGAAGTCAAATATAAACGTAGTACCTACTCGAGGGAAATCGGTAATAGTATGTCTTGTTCTACCTTCCCATTTGCGAGGACTATAACTGTACTCTCTAATCGGTAAATACAAGGTGCACTAGGTCTAACGAACCCGTTGTTAGCTAAGGAATCCTTCAAAGTCTACTCCCATTTATACTTGTTTGTGTATCGATATGTACTCATAGAAAAATATTTTAAAATAATACATGGTATTTCGATTCTTATCAAAACATGTAATTTCATTTCGATAACAGTAAATTACGTAACGATAGAACATATCTAGTGACAACAAGAATACTTAAAATAATGGCAATCATCTCAAATAACTATTTCGATGTCATATCTAGTAAAAGACTTGTTCCACATGCAACTCAAAATAATCGGTAACATATTCATAGTAAAAATCATGTGTAATCATGCAATTTATAAAAACACAAATTGTACTAAGATTACTACTACTCATGTCAAAATACCAACTGTTTCACCTCAAGCAACTCGTACAAATTCCTTCAATCAATCTATAGTTACATAATATCGATCTCATGTTAATTTCCTTATTTAGGCTAATTCATAGCTATTTTAGAATACCCAATCATCGGGATTTATGTTTGGGTCTTAATTTCTGGATTTATATTTACCCACCTATGAGTAGTTACTAATTTATCAACTCCAACCTATTCACAAAATTTATTACTTCGAATTTCATAAAGTTCTATTGATTCTTTAGGAAGAAAATTATTAATAGTGTAATTTCTATTACTCTGTAGAATCTTCCAATCAAGAGAATTGAAATTAAAATCTACTAGAAGAAGAAGTTCAAGTAATACCCATAAAGGACATTTAGTGCTTAAGAATCCTCAACAGTTATAGCTATGGCTCTAATGCACTACACCCACTTCTTCCTCCTTTTTCTCTTTTCCTTCTTTCTTTCTCTGTTCTTTTTTCATGTTTCTTGTTTACTTCAGAAGCCTAAGCTTCTTTGCTTTTTAAACTCTTAACCTTGGCAGGTTAATAATTTCTAATGGGCTTCGACCCTTTTGTTTTCCATCCTTTTTTTGTTTTATGTTTTATTTGTTAAATGTCCAATATATCCTTATTTAAAATATTGGGGCCCTACATCCTCCCCACCTTATAAAATTCGGCCACCCGAATTTAGCTCAAGTACGTACCTGTAGACTGAAATAAGTGAGGATACTTGACTCGCATGACATCTCTCACTTCCCACGTAACTTCTTTAACTGTATAATTTCTCTATCAGACTTTCACGAACAATATTTCTTTTGACCGTATTTTTCTTACTTGTCTATCAACAATGGCCGTCGGCTCTTCCTCATAAGACAACTTGTCATCAAGCCGTATAGCAAGTGCTTCAAGCACCTAAGATGAATGTGATATATAATTTCTTAGCATTGAGACATGGAACATTGGATGAATAAAGGACAACTCAGGAGGAAGTGCCAAACCATAAGCCACCGCTCCCACTCGATCTAGTATCTCATACGGTCTCATAAACCTGGGGCTCAGCTTGCCTCTTTTTCCAAACCGCATCACACCTTTCATAGGAGAGACTCGTGGGAGCACTTTGTCTCCAATTGAGAACACTAAATCTCTTCTTCTCTTATCAGCATAAGACTTTTGTCTACTTTGAGCTGTAAGCAATCTTTGTCGGATCAACTGGACTTTGTCCATAGCGTCTTGTACTAAGTCAGGTCCAATAAGTTAGTCTTACTAGCTTCAAACCATCCAATAGGAGAACGACATCTTCTACCATACACTACTTCATACGGTGCCATTTGAATATTGGACTGGAAGCTATTGTTGTAAGGAAATTTAGCTAAAGGTAGATAAGAATCCCAACTACCTCCAAACTCAAGAATGCAAGCTCTTAACATATCCTCCAAGATCTGTATAGTACGTTCAGACTGCCTGTCTGTCTGTGGATGAAATGTAGTACTAAGATCTAATCGTGTACCCAATGCTTCTTGAAAATATTTCCAAAAGCATGAGGTAAATTGTGATCCTCTATCATAGATGATTGATATTAGAACTCTGTGAAGTCAGACAATTTCATTTGTAAATATTTGTGCATATCTCACTCCGCCATATGTAGTCTTTACTGGCAAAAAGTGTGCTAATTTCTTTAGTCGATCTACAATCACCCATACAGAGTCATAACCTCTAAGAGTTCGAGGTACGCTGTTGACAAAATCCATAGTAATTCTTTCCTATTTCCACTTTGGAATCTCAATTTGTTGTAGTAGTCTTGCGGGTCGTTGATGCTCAGACTTGACATGCTGACAAGTCAAACAACTAGAAACAAAGTTAGCAACATCTTTCTTCATACCTTCCCACCAATAAAATTATTTCAGGTCATGGTACATTTTTGTGGATCCAGGATGTATAGTGTATTTAGAGTTGTGGGCTTCTTCAAGAATAGCATGTATCATCCCATCTATGTCTTCTACACATAGCCTGTCACCCATTCGAAGAACACCATCACTTTCAACAATCATATTTACCGTAAAAATGGTAATAACAATTAAATTTGATAATGGAATTCTAAAAATACGTGATCTATTTTTATGCTAGTTGTTGGTTTGTAGATGCTATGTGAAAGACTTAGAATCGAGATAAGATTTTGAGAGCAAGGTGATAACCAAATCGAATGATTAATAATCGGGGCCTCGAGCTTGCCTATTCGAGGGCCTCGGGGTCGAGTCCGAAGCTCAGTTGGGAACTATTAAGGGTAATCGATGGGTGACTAATAGTTTGAAATAAAATCAATGGAGACTCTTTACGGCCAATAATAAGCAATAAATGATGGACAATAAATAGAACACAATAAATATAAGAAATAAATAGAGCAATAAAATCAAGAGAATGCATTAGAGAGCAGAGAGACTGTTCTTGTGTATTAGTATGGAGCAACAGATATTTACAATATGACAAGGATCCCTTTTATATATGAGGAGGCATCCCAACATAGTAAAAAATACATTAATTAAGGATATATAGATGGGATAGCTAGTTGACGCCCTGATTCGGGTCTGAGCCTAGCTCACTAAACTTTAGCATCTCTAGTTAGGAGCCTTGGGAACTCCCCACTTTCTTCACATAACCGTCAGTATGTACCACTTTGAGGCTCGATCATGGTCTCGAGCCTTCGAGACATGCTTGCGAGGCGTCATAATTGTTAGATCTGATTTTAATGATATAAATAATATATCTGTGTAGAAAATCATGGATAACAATTCAAATATTGAAAGAATCAATTAGAGAAGATGAAGTAATCAATGAGGTACTACGAGATTTAAGAAATCAATCAGGAAGCTTAATGAAAGAACTCGATAGCAATCATCACGAAATCAATGGACAACTGTGATGGAATAAATAGAGCAAGCCTAAACTTAAGGCATCAATCAAGTCCAGCACATTCAATCTGGAAGATCGAAGCGACAAGAAGCATCAAAGCTTCTATCTGGAAGATCGAAGTAGACAAGAACTATCAAAAATTCTGTAAGATGAATAATTGAGCTGCTATTTTTAGAAGGACCAACAATCAAGGAGTAAACCTGCATTATCAAGATCTGTAAAAAGAAATCTGCCAATGCCCTCTCATCAAGGAAGAGCAATGGCATCAAATCTATTAGATTGTCAAATATCTTCAGCAAACGGCCTTCAGCAAAGTATTTATACTTAGCATCAAGCCTTAGATATTTATACTTTGATCGAACCAAAAACCATCTCTTTGTTCTACTGTAAAAAACACTATAGCTCTCTAAGATGTGCTGTGTAACAAGTTAGAGAAGAAAGAGAGAACAACACTGGTGAGGCATTGTATAAAAAGAGACGAGTGCTATAGGAACTGAGCTATCACGTCATTTTCATTTTACTTGAAGAAATGCATTTACTAAAGAGAACTCCCTTGCAACCCAAAGGGACTAGACTAGGATTCACATTGAACCCGAACCAGTATAAAAATTTTGGTATCATTAATTCTTGAACTTACTTTCTGCATCTTATATTCTGCTATTACAACTGTTAGTTCATTGCACTTAGTAGACTAAATTAAAAAACCAGTCAACTAATATAGAGTAAGTTTAAAAATATTCAATTCACCCTTCTCCCTGATGAAACTTTCGCTCCAGTAGCTTTCTTGGAGTTTATACGAATTATTCTGGCATATGCACCGTTTAAGGGGTTTAGGTTGTTTCAAATAGACATCAAAAGTTCCTTTTTGAACGGATTTGTTGAGGAAGAAGTATACGTGAAACAATCGCGTGGGTTTGTGGATTTAAAGTTTCCCTAGCATGTATATAAGCCCACTAAGGCACTATATGGACTAAAGCAAGCTCCACGTGCATGGTATAATAGACTTAGTTCTTTTCTTATTGATCATGGCTTCATAAGAGGTAAAGTAGACATTACATTGTTTGTTAAAAGATCACCAGAAGGTCATCTCATTATTTAGATTTATGTTGATGATATTATATTTGGTAGTGCTAACCCTCTTATGGCAAGGAATTTTCAAATTTTATGCAAAGTGAATCCGAAATGAGCATTATGGGAGAGCTAACATTCTTCCTTGGACTTCAAATTCAACAATCTGAAGAAGGAACCTTTATATGTCAGACCAAATACACAAAGGAGCTGATTCAAAAATTTGGCATGAGCAATGCAAAATCCATTGGCACACCAATGAGTCCTTCAACGAGTCTAGACAAAGATGAACAAGGAATCCATGTTGATGACACTAAGTATCGTGGAATGATTGGCTTATTATTGTTTCTGACTACAAGTTGACTAGATATTATGTTTATTGTATGTAAATGTGCCAAGTTTCAGTCAGCTCCTAAGGTATCTCATCTGACTGCAGTAAAGAGAATCATTCAATAGCTCATTGGGATTGTCTCCCATGGACTATGGTATCCGCTCTCTAACTCTTTTAAATTAGAAGGTCTTTCAGATGCTGACCTTGTAGGTGATAAGGCAGAATCACAAATGGTACATGTCAATTAATTAGAAAGGAATTGATATCCTGGAATTGTAAAAAATAAGCATCGTTGCATTATCTACCACTGGAGCTTAATATATTACTATTGGACAATGTTGTGCACAATTGTTGTGGATGTCCCATTAATTGGGTGACTATGAACTTTCTTTTAAACATATAAAAAATATTTGTGATAATTCAAATCCTATTTGTCTTTCAAAAAATCATGTGCATCATTCTAGAGTAAAGCATATAGATATCAAGCATTATTTTATTAGAGATCATATTCTTAAGGGAGACATAGAAATATCTTTTGTTAGAACAAGTGATCAGTGCAAATATTTTTACTAAGCCATTATTATAGGATAGATTTTGTTCTTTAAGATAATTACTTGGCATTACTTGCTTGAATAATAACCTGTTGGACCTATGTGTAATACATATACTTTTGCAGGTTTAATAATTGTCTTTTACTCTTGCATTAATTACGCCTCCATTTTCCCTCTCTTTTCCTCTTCTTTCACATCAGTTCTATCGTTCAAAGTTGGAAAGCCAATCATCACATCTCTTCAACTGACGCCTTTTCCTTTTTCTGTACTCAACCGTCAGAATGTTCTCTTCTTAAGGCAGAGATCTCTTTTCAATCACTTTCATCCCTATCATCTAGAAAACCCTTCTACAAAACTCTGCTCAAACTACTTTCCTTCAATGGCCAAAAAACCCAAGAACTCATCCGCTTCCACTAGAAAAAGTACTCGCTCCAAAGAAAAACCCCCTTCTATGCCCCTAAAACAAGTAGACCTAGGGTCCGACCACTCTAAGGGTTTCTCTTCTTTGCAAGGAGATTTTTCCGATCACTCTCAAATCTTAGGAAAAAAAGCCCTAGGAAAACGACCTATAGAAGAACCCTCATGTTTCCTCTACTCCAAAGAAATCCAAGATAGATCATTCTGGCTCTCTAGAATCCGAACTGAATTTATGGGATTCTCCAAACAAGGATCTCTTCATTGCCTTAAAAAGACAAACCCATTGCTCATGGAAGGGTAGTCGACCATGACGATATGAAAGCCCTAAATTGTAAGGTAAAAAATCTCTTTGCTAATTAAGGGTGGGCTAATTTCCTCTCTATTCCTCCACCTAAGGTCTATGAACCCCTAATAAAGTTGTTTTATGCTAATTTTTGCTGTAGTAAACTTGGTAGGTTGGAATCGTTAGTGTTAGGTAAACACAGTGTTCTTGATTATGCCTTGTTTGATTCACTCTTTCAGTGTAAATGCCCTGGTTTTCCTATGCTTTTAAAAAATACCTGGCCTGATGATTTTGAAATTTCCTTTGATCGAGCTAAATGGTGTATTGCTAAGTGTCTCTTTGAATCCCTTCCCAACCATCTAGGCCCCAGTGATGTTAGTTTGAAAACTTGAGTTATGGCTCACATTGTAGCAACTACTATGCTTCCTCACACTGGTTCCTTTTCCACCTTCTCTCAAAGAGACACTTTCTTAGTATACTGCTTGTGACCAAACTCAAAGTCAAGTTATACTCCTGGGTAATTAATTTCATGATTGAAAGTGCAGAAGATCCCACCAGGCTACCATATGGAATAACTATCACTCACATCCTAGACGCTCACCAAATTTCCCTGTCTGCTTATCCCTTTATCACTATTTCAAAATCTTACAATTCTAGAGCCTTTGAAAGTATGGGATATGTGAGTGTGGAGGGCTTCTAGGCTAAGAAGCATGAAGGTGATGTAAAGCATTCTCCCTATAGATCCTAAACCTAAACCCTCCCCCTCTCATCCCATCCCTGGTGATCCCGATCTTGGTGAGAAGCTTCGTGCCATTGACATTCAACTTTCTAAAATAAAAAATCTCCTCATAGCCATAGGGTCTGATGTGACCAAGATAAGAGTTGCAGTTCTCAAAGTAAGGGAGAACACCGTCAAGACTTTCAGGGAGATTCATACAGGTTGGATGGAGTGAGTATCTCAGCCAGTGCTAGCTTTAAACAACTAAAGAAGGCCATCTGCAACACTCTTAATATTTTCTACGTCATTAATGTGGTTTCTTAAGACAAATTTTTTTGTTGTGTTGTTTTTGAGCTGTTAACTCAGCAGTGGACAATTTCTTCTTTTTATTTTGTTTTGGTTGTTTTTGTTTAGACTATAACTCTGTTGCATAATGCTATATATTCTGTTTTAATTCATGGTTTGTTCTGTCTATTCCCTCTTTGCTGATTCCAAAAAGGAGGAGAAGAGTATATGTATCTATATACAAGTATAGTCGACTGAATAGAAAATGTACGCTAGCATCCTCCAAGGCAGGAGTCGACTACAAGCATGGACTAGTCAACTACATGAACTGAAGGTGAGTACCATGAACCTGTCAACCGCATACATTGAGGGGGAGTAAAACACACAGAAGTCAACTATTGTTTATATATATATATATATATATATATATATATATATATTATTTTGTCAGCATAAAAAAAGGAGAGATTGTTAGATTTGATTTTAATGATGCAAATAATATATCTGTGTAGGTAATCATGGATAACCATTTAAAAATGAAACAATCAACTAGAGAAGATCAAGGAATCATGGAGGTACTACGAGATTGAAGAAATCAATGAGGAAGCTTAAGGAAAGAAATCAATCAACAATGATCATGAAATCAATGGACAACTGCCATGGAAAGATTCAAGCACGCCTAAACTTAAGGCATCAATCAAGTCGAGCACATTCAATCCGGAACATTGAAGTAGACAAGAAGCATTGAAGATTCTATAAGATGATTATTGAGCTGCTATTTTTAGAAGGACCAACAATCAAGGAGTAAACCTGCATCATCAAGATCTGTAGAAGGAAAGCTATCAATGCCCTCTCATCAAGGAATAGCGACTGCAAGTAACCTTATTCTTGGAAAGAATCAATCTCTTTCCAAGGATCAAATCTCTTGGATTGTCAAATCTCTTCAGCAAACGGCCTTCACCAAAGTATTTATACTTAGGATCAAACCTTAGACATATATAATTTGACCAAACCAAAAACTCTCTCTATGTTCTAATGCAAACAAATATTTTAGGTCTCTAAGACCTGCTGTGTAACAAGTTAGAGAAGAAAGAGAGAACAACATCGATGAGGCATTCTATCAAAAGAGACAAGTGTTATAGGAACCGAGCTATCATGTCATTTACGTTATACTCGAAGAAATTCATTTACTAAAGAAAACTCCTTTGAAACCCAAAGGGGTTGGACCATGATTTGCATTAAATACAAACCCGTATAAAACTTTTGGTGTCTTTAATTCTTGCACTTACTTTTTGCATATTATATTCTGCTATTACAACTGTTAGTTTATTGAATCTAGTCTACTAATAGAAAAACCAGTCAACTAATAGAGATTAAGTTAAAAATATTCAATTCACCCCCTCTTGTACTTTTAGTAACGACGATAAATTGGACCATCCTATTTCATCGTATGTAAATAGTCCTCATGTTTCTTAGAGTGGAATGATGAGAAATGACCCACCTCTTCATACTTCTTATGATGATGTCATACTTATGATGTAATCCTTTGCGATAACTAACGCATCCCATTCACTTGTCTTTTCAGCATCATTCAATGCGCTGCCGATTCTCACTCTTCAAAGTGATAATATCACTGCTGATTCAGTTTCCAAAAATATATTGATTACTCCCGCCGTTACGTCTTTCAAAGGCGTCGATGGCATTGTCAGTTATACCGTCATCCCCTATAAATGGGGGCCTCATGGAACCATCTTTTTATTTAACTACCTTTTAATATATTTCCATCCCTTTCTTCTCACCATCCTCATCCAATGTTATCCACTATGTTTGAGGCTTACATGGCAGCGTTCTCATCAGCCATGCCATGGCCCTTTGCCTGGGCTTTCCCTTGCCGAGCGAGATTACACTATCTTTTCGTTGTTGTTTTTGCTATCATCGTTGGCTCGAGGCAACGAGATAGGGGGCCAATTTTCTTCTGACTCAGGAAAAAATTTGGATTCTACATCGCTACGTAGGAGGACATTCGGACTATACACCACTACTCACCTCCCTACTCCGACCTGGTTTGTCACTTCATCCTTTTTGCTTTCTGTGGGGTGAAATGGCACTTATTGGCTGCTAACCCGTACGACACAATGTTCCAAGAAATGGACTCAAAGTGGCCGTGTAAATAAGGTCGGCGCCCGCCAAATCTTCTATCGGACCGTGGTTTCCTTAGCCTAATAAAAGCTTTTTATCTTTAGCGGTATGTGGCTTTTTCTTCAACTTGTTTTGCTTGTTTTGCATCACTTTCCTCTTCTTCATCTTCCTCTTGAAGATTCCTTTTTGGAAGATCGATATGGGCACCCGAGGAGATCGAAGACAATGCTGCCAAGGGTGCACCCTCGAGAATAGGCTAGACTCTAGGCTTTAATTATATATGCACGTTTTTGCTTCTCTATTTCAGTGTAAGGACCCCTCATGGGCTTTTGCAATCATATGTAAGGACCCTCTATAGGCTTTGTAATCATATATACGAATCATTTGTGGGCTTTTTTAATCACGTGCTTATAAATATAAAGATGTATCTGATTTACGCTATGTTTCCTTATATCTTCATTTGCGGAGAATCTGAATGCATGACTCCACCGATGGGTGTGAATATCGAGCCTGAGTGCATGCATTTATTCTGGCCCTTGATTGATTAACTTGATCCCCGTAAAACCCTTTGTCGTACCTTCAATATTGAGCCCGAATGTGTTTGATAAACTCGGGTCATTGGGATCCTTGACTTTGAATTGAATGAGAGTAGGATTTTGAACTTTTGGTATGAGACAACCTTCTAGACCTCGTGATAGTCTTCAACGGAGTGGGGGGGGGGAGCACTTTCTCGGATGAATAAAGATAGGCTTTCTAGGGTAGTCCTTGAGTAGGGGTTTGCTCAAGCTCGGGCTACCTGGGGACTTGTTTTGGAATTAGTGTGGATAGCCTTAAGGCATTACAGATAGATCCCAGATAAGGCTTTACCTGAGTTTAGATGGTATCTTGAGTCCAAGCCCGTATAAATAGAGTTTTAGTGCTTATTTTCTTCTTGAGAGGAGTCATCGATATCAGGAACCATCTAGGGACTTGTATAATGCCGATGACTTCCTGGAGCCTAACATATTTTCGATGAAGGTCCTCGAGATTGGGTGCCATCTGGGGACATGTGGTGATGCTATTAACTTCCTGGAGCCTAACTTCTTTTTGATAGAGGTCATCGAGATCGGGTACCATCTCAGGACTTGCGATGATACCAATGGCTTCCTAGAGCAAAAATCTTTTTTTGATGGAGGTCCGGGAGATCGGATACCATTTCGGGACTTGCGATGATGCCAATGGCTTCCTGGAGCTTGACTTCTTTTTTATGGAGGTTCTCGAGATTGGGTACCATCTCAGGACTTGTGATGGTGCCGGGGTCTCCGAACCTAAAACATCACATGGTGTCGTCAAATGTATTATGCAGCTACAAAGTGATTGAGGCGATCCCGCTGGCACATCTTCCCAAAGTTATTTTGGCCAGTGTTTTTAATCGGCCTTTGAGGTAGGCAAATCATCACTGTTTTTCATATATAGGGTTTTCTCCACTCTTTCGGAGATGCTGCTATTCTGAGTATTTATGTTTTTTTTCCTGCGTTAGGCCTTTTATTATTTCAGTATTAATGCTCTTTCCAAAATTCCCGCTCAAGTTATCTTGTTTTGCAACAATCATGACTATTACATCAGGATCTTTTGGCAAGGAAGAGAGAGTTCTGCCTCCAGTTCTCTACTTGTTAGCGGAGCTTTACTGATGCTAGGCGGTCCTAACTCGGGGCATTTTGTTTTGAGAGAGGACTTCTTATCAGAAAAGTACCCCGATTCTCAGGATCAACGAGAGCATACCTTGCGGTTTACTTCTTCGATAGGAAAGGGACATCTTGAGTTGGCGAGGAAAGATTGCGGATGGAGGGAAAATGCAGTGCTGTAGATACCTTCCTCGGATGAGAGAATCACGAACTAGGCCAAGTGTTTTTTGAAAGTGTACGCGTATCCTTTCACGCTGGGCCCCCTTGATATGTGTGTGCTAGACTTCTATCAAAAGTATCAGGTTACCTTGGCATAGATTCACCTATCAATTTTTCGGATAGTGTTGATGATGTTATTCTTTGTGAAGAAGGCAAGGCTCGAATTTAGGCTCAGTCATCTTATCAGGTTGTACCAGCATTTTCACTATCGAGGTATACTAACCTTACGATGCCGGCCGACCACACCTTTTGTTGTTGATGATGAGGAAGATGGAGATCGAGAGTGGATGAGTTGATTCGTCTGAGTACATACTATTGATATTATCCCGGTGGAGTTTATGCCATTCATGAGGAATGGAATTATACTCATAAGTGGTATACTAGTGCCTTCGTAGTGTTTTTTTAATTGTGGCAGAGGAGTGTTTCGTAAATGTACCTTATTTCCCTCTTCTTCAGCAATTTCATGGATGCCGTGCGAGGTCCCTGATCTACTAGGTTGGGCTCGGGAGTTGGCGAGCCACTCAGCTTGTGATGAGCATAAGTGACGAGCTTTGTCTAGGGGCATATGGGAAGCAAAACATCATGGTATGTGCTGTGTGATTTGCTCCCTTCCTTTTTTTCATTTGGAAAAGCAATTTCTCTTTCTGCATACTAACCCTGTTATTGTAGGCATCAAGGATAGTTTTGTTGCGAGGTCGTTCCCCCTTGGATAGGAAGAAGGGTTGCTAGCTTCTAGGCTAAAGAATGATAACAATAAGCAAGAAATGACTTTGCTGGGTGATGGTGCTCAAAGAACGGAAAACCTGAACCGGGGGCCCGAAGTAGAAGTATTGACCGAGCTTGCCGTGCCCGTGATTTCTGGTTTTGGAAAGGCGATTTCTCCTTTGCTGCCATCTTCTTATTCTGTCAAAGGTACTTCGAGGGATACTCAAAACCCGAGATCATATACATCGAGCAACCGTGCCTCGATTAGGGCCAACTTTTTAGAGCTGAGAGAGCTAGGCTAGCTTTCGAGGAAGCTCAACGGCTTCACTCGACAGTGAGTTTTGGCACATGCCTTTTAAGTTTCGTTTCTTCCCTTATTGAGTTTTTTTTGTATGCCATTAATAAGCTTAAGTTTGAGTTGCTTCACCGTGAGGCCAGGCTACGAAAAGATCTGGATGAGGAGAAATCCCTTAGGATCCTTTGTGGTGAAAGGGAAACCGAGTTGGCACACTTACAATATGAGGTGAGTTGGAGCTGAATTATGAGAGATACTTGAATGAGCAAGTAGTTTTTGTTCCTAGTGAGTGTGTGTTCCTTCTTCTAGCTGATATGGTCAAAGCTCTATTTCCTATATCGAAGGGTAGCATATTTAACCGGTTCTTTTCAAAGTAGATTCAAAGTAATTTGAAGTTCTGTGATTTTGTAGCGATGGTCGGGTGTCCCCGAGTCATGTTAGTTTGGATGGTACAGCCTTGTGACCGTAGTCATTTGTGTTTGGACAGAGAATTTTTTGTCCCTAGTGAAGTGGTTTTGACGTCTATATCGACGGTATGCCTTTTAGGGGTCTTGCAAGTTCAATATGTACCCTTAACTTTGAGATCAGGTTTATGCCTTTAGTAAGGTCTTACAAGTTTTACATGCCTTTGAGGACTTACAGTTTTGGATACTTGGTATAAGTATAGTTCATGTGTTGTTTGAGATCTTACAGATATTGTTGTTGCCTTATATAGGTCTTACAAAACCGAGTCTGCCCGCTTGGGGTCTTATGGCCTCGGGTTTTTAATAAGTCATGATTGACGATAGTCCTCAATTGATCGAAGGTACCTTAGCTTGGGAGCCATTACTTGTAAACTTGACATTGTGTCACTGAAGGCTTACAGTTCGGAGTTTCCAACCTAGAGGTCATACAATTTTTAAGATTTTGATGCCCGTTCCTGAGTGTTCAAGGCATTTTTGACTTTGGAGCCATTTTGTGACTTTCATGTTGCCTCATTGAGGGCTTATGAGTTTGGAGCTCTAACCCAGAGTTCATTCAAGTTTTGAAATGTTGACGCCAGTTCCCAAATGTTCGGGCATTTTTGGCAGATGATTCATTTTTTTGCAAAAAATACTGAGCTTCTTTGAAACGAAAAATGCTTTTGGGAAATGTTCTTTCATTAATTGGTAAAAGCATAAATGTATTTGTTGTTAAGAGATCAGTGATTCTATACCGGCACGATTTGTTCGACAATTTGGCCTGGTACATTGTTTTCCCATCGAGACTACCATTAGCTCATCGTGGCTTCTCCGAGTAGGTAACCTTATAGGGGGATGCCTCCCAATATTTGAGATGGTTGCAAAAGAAGACTTGAATACTTGTTGATTCTTCCTTAGGTAGCATATAAATGTTGCCTTGTTAAAAACCTTGCCGGTAAAAATTGTTTTCGGGATAAAAACTCGATCGAAGGAAAAGACTGTAGTGGATGCTTTAAAACCTTAAGGTCTTCAAGCTGGGCTAGTTCTTCCACCGCCTCAATTGGAATCCTACATAGAGGTTAGTATGTAGTGTAAATGAAAAGGTAGATGATTATACCTTAGTGACGATGGCGCTTTGAGCCTCGATAGGCCTTCAGTATTTTCTCGAAGGATGTGGTACGATCCTCTATTTTATTTAGTTAGGCTCGACCAAAGATGTAGTTTGCTATCGCTATTTTGGTTCTTTCGAGGGTGTAGGTACTGGTGTCGGTGTTACATCGTGCATCGCGAACATTTCTCTTGCCATATGCTGCTCCCCATAAATAGTTTTAATCGCATCTTTTTTTCAGGAATTTCATCATTTGATAGAGGGTGGATGGTACTGCTTTCATGCAGTGTATCCACGATTTCTGAGCAAAACGTTGTACCCCATGTCTCATTCGATTACATAAAATTTGGCAATTAGGGTTATTCCGGCCATGTTGACTGGGAGGGTGATTTTCCCTTTCGTCGTTTCGCTTGCCATATTGAATCTGTTGAGGACTAGAGAGGTGGGCACGATTTGGTCAAGCAGTCTAAGCTTCTCTATCACCCTCGACCTGATAATATTTGTCGAGCTACCTCGATCCACAAGTACACATTTAATTTGAAATGCATTTACAAGGAAAAAGATTACCATTACATCATTGTGGGGCTGAGACAAGGTCTCAGTGTCGCTGTCACTAAATGTGAGAGCATCCTTGGGTATGTAGCCTCGAGTTTGCTTTTCTCTGGTGATAGATATTTTTTTTGTTTTCATCATGGGCCCCTTTGGGGAATCGATGCCTCCCAAGACCATATAGATGGCATTTTGTGGCTCATTCGTTTTGTTCTTCTTGGTCGCCTCTCTTTCTCAGAACTAATTTTTGGCCCAGTCAATTCTCGGGGATGACCTTTACTAAGTAGTCTGGCTAGTTGTTCTCGGAGCTAGTGGCAATCTTCGGTCATGTACCCATACGTGTTGTAAAATTTACATACTAAGTTATGGCTCCTTTATGAAGGGTCTGATTGTATAGGCCTTGGCCATCTGGTGTCTTTGATTTTATTGGTGGCGAACACGATGTCTGATACATCGATGTTGAAGTTATATTCTAACAAGCGAGGTGACTCCATCGGCCCTGTGTACCTATTAAACCCGGCTCTACTGACAAGTCCTCAAGGATTCTAGCCTTGGTCAATACTTCGATCGTTGGTGGGTATGTTGTGTCTTGGGACGTTTCTTCTATCTTCGGTGTATGATTGGTATGTTTCATTATTTGGCTTTAGCTCTTTTGCTGGAAGCCTGTTGGGATTTACCGTGCCTGAGGGGGATTCTAGTTGGTCGTCCTCGACACTAATTTTTTATTAGTATCGGTTGTGAACTTCCAACCAGGTCACAACGGGATATTCAACCATTTTTTCTTTAGCTTCTTCAAAGCCACCGAGCTTTGTTCATTCAGACCTTGAATGAAGACCTGAACTGCCCAGTCATCGGAGACTAGTGGTAGTTTCATTCGTCCCATTTGAAAGCGAGATATGAATTTTCACATCATCTCGTTCTCCTTTTACTTGATTTTGAAGATGTCGGATTTACTTGTTGCTGCCTTGATAGCCCCGACATGTGCCTTTATGAAAGAATCTACCAGCATGACAAATGAGCTTATAGAGCTAGGAGCTAGGTTACGATACCACATCATGGCCCCTTTCGAGAGTGTTTATCCAAACTTCTTTAGCAAGACGGACTCGATCTCATCATCATTTAGGTCGTTGACCTTCACGGTGCAAGTGTAGGCAGTGACGTGCTTGCTAGGGTCCGAGGTTCCCTTGTACATCAAAATCTCAAGCACTTTGAACTTTTTTGAAATAGATTTTGCAGCCGTTTCATGCGGGAATGACTTTTTCACGAACTTCTTTGAGTCTACACCTTTTAGGATTGGGGGTATGCCCGAAATTTGGTCGACCTTGGAGTTGTAGGTCTCAACCTTCTTGTCGTTTGTTCTATCTTCTTCTCACCTGACTCGATCCTCTTTGTGAGGTCTTCGAGCATCTTTACGATGGTGGGGTCTACCGCCGACTCATTCTTGCTCGATCTCTCTGGTACTTTCTCGATCGGTGGGGCCGTGCTCGGTGCTATCGTGCCAAGATTTTTTTGATGACTTTTGTAGCTGAGCAATTTCCAGTTATTGTGCTTGTAACATTTCAAAAATAACGTGAATGCTAACCTTATGTTCTTCCCTAGTTAGGGTTTCTACGCTTCTTATTAGTCTTCTTGGTGCAGACTCCTGTTAGTGTGGGAGCTTATAACGATATATTGGGCGTCACGTGAGACTTCATCCACTAGAATTGGTCCTGGTGCATTCTCAAGGTTTCATGATGGCATATCAACACCTGGAACATCCACACCACTCTCTATGTGGTTCTCAAGATTGTTGTTCACTAAATCAGACATTTTGAGCTGAAATCAAAGATATTGGTAAAGAAAAAAGATAACTTGCATTGTGTAGTAAAACCAGCAAGAAAATAATCACTATTATTTTTAGCCCCACGGTGGGCGCTAAACTGTTTACCATGAAAATGGTAATAAAACTTAAATTTGATTATGAGATTCTAAAAATACATGATCTATTTTAATTCTAGTTGTTGGTTTGTAGACACTATGTGAAAGACTTAGAAACAAGATAAGAGTTTGAGATCAAGGTGATAACCAAACCGAATGATTAATAATCGGGGCCTCGAGCTTGCCTTTCAAGGGCCTCGGGTGTGATTCCGAATATCGCTTGGGAAATATCGAGGGTAATCGATGGGTGACTAAAAGTTAGAATAAAATCAGTGACGGCCTTTTATGGCCAATAATAAGCAATAAATGATGACCAATAAATAGAACACAATAAATATAAGCAATAAATAGAGCAATAAAATCAAGAGAATGTGTTATAGAGCAGAGTGAATGTTCTTGTGTATTTAGTATAGAGCAACAAATGTTTACAAAATGACAAGGATCCCTTTTTATATGAGGGGGCATCCCAACATAGTACAAAATACATTAATTATAAAGATATGGATATGGGACAGCTATTTGATACCCTGATTCGGGTCTAAGCCTCGCTCACTAGACTTTGCTAGCTCTAGTTAGGCACCTTGGAAACTCCCCACTTTCTTCATGTAACCGTCAGTCTGTACCGCTATGTGGTCGAGCGTCGATGGCCCTTGAAAGATGAAGTTAGACTGTGGTCTTGAGCCTTTGAGACATGCTTGCAAGGCATCATAATGACAGTAAATTGGACCCTCTATTTTCACCGTATACAAATCATACCCTTGTTTTTACCAGTTAAGGACTCATCTCTGTATTTGCATAATTGTTCATCCTCATATTAGGTGTCCTTAATGCGCTCAACTAATGAAGACTTAGCCTGAGCACAAGCCAACAATGCCTCTGAATTTTCGACGCTAAATTTGAAACCCGCATCTTCTTGTCTCTGAATATCTTTGGCCAAAAGTCTCTTTGTAGGGGATATATATGCCAAACTCCCCACAGATTATCTGCTCAATGCATCAACCACCACATTGGATATTCCAAGATGATACAAAATAGAAAAATCATAGTCCTTGAGTAGTTCCATCCAATGACACTGTCAAAGATTTAGATCACTCTGCTGAAAGATATACTTCAAACTTTTGTGGTCAGTATAAATCTCACAAGTTTCACCGTACAGATAATATCTCCAAATTTTTAGAGAAAATATCACTACATCCATCTCCAAATCATATGTAGGATATTTTTGCTTGTGCTTTTTCAGTCATCTCGAAGCATAAGCTATAACACGACCATTTTGCACGAGAGCACATCCTAATCCCAAACTTGAGGCATCACAGAATATTGTAAATCCTCCATAACATGATGGTACGGCTAATATTGGCGTAGTTGTCAACATGTTTTGAGTTTTTGAAAGCTCTGCTCACATTCCTCCGTCCACTGAAACTTTGCATTTTGCTATGTTAGCTTGGTCAGCGACGCTGCTATTTTGGAGAAATCCTACAAAAATCGCCTATAATAGCCTGCTAAGCTTAAAAAGCTGAGAATCTCTGCAGGAGAAGTAGGTCTGGGCCATTTCTGCACAACTTCTATCTTCTTAGTAACTACCATAATTCCATCTTTGGAAACAACATGCCCCAGAAATGATATTGAGTCTAGATAAAATTCACACTTTGAGAACTTAGCATAAAGCTGATGTTCTTGCAATGTTTGCAATACAGTCCTGAGATGATTCTCGTATTCTACTTGGCTACGAGAATATATCAAAATATCATCAATAAATACTATTACAAATTTATCCAGAAACGGCTTGAACAACCTATTCATTAAATCCATGAATGTCGCTGGTGCATTAGTTAGTCTTAAAGGCATCACAAGGAACTCATAGTGCCCGTATCGAGTTCTAAAAGCAGTCTTAGAAATATCTTTATCTTTGATTCAAAGCTAATGATAACCAAAATGGAGGTCAAACTTTGAAAAGTGGGCAGCTACTTGTAACTGATCAAACATGTCGTCTATACGAGGCAAATGATACTTATTACGTATTGTTATCTTGTTCAACTGCTTGTAGTCAATGCACATTCTCAGGGATCTGTCTTCTTTACGAACAGTACTGGTGCACTCCAGGGTCATACACTAGGTCTAATAAAACCCTTATCTAACAAATCTTGTAATTGTTGCTTTATCTCCCTTAACTCTGCTGGTGCCATTCGATATGAGGGCATCGATATGAGTTGTGTGTCAGGTAGCATATCAATACCAAAGTCTATTCTCGTACCGGAGGCAATCTTGGTAAATCCTCGGGAAATACATCAGAAAATTTTCTCACTACTGGTATATTTTCTATACTAAGTGTTTCCTTTCTTGTGTCATTTACAATAGCTAAGAGACCCACGCAACCTTTCTTCAGAAGTCGTTGAGCTTACATAAAAGATATAATTTTGCAAGTTTCTAGAACCTGACCCCCTCTTAGAATAAAACTAAGTTCGTTTGGTATCTCAAACTTGACTATCTTTGCATGACAATTGACTATAACATAACAAGAAGATAACCAATCCATTCCCATCATCATGTCAAAGTCAATCATATCAGGTACAATAAGATTAGATAAAGTATCTCTACCCTCAACCCAAATTCGACAAGCACGATACACATATTCAGCTAACAAAGACTCTCCAACAGGATTAGCAACTAGAAAAAGGATCATTTAATAGCTCAGGTTGTCTACTAAACTTCAAAGCAAAGTACGAGGGCACATAGGAGTGAGTCCCGGATCAATCAACGCAAATGCATCAAATGAACAGACATAAAGAATACATGTAACCACAACATTCAAGGCCTGAGCATCCTGTCTAGTAAATGCAAAAACTCTCACCTGACTTGTCACGACACCAACCCGGTCATGATGGCGCCCATCATACTACTAGGCAAGCCCGACCATTTAAAAAAATTTCCCCAATTATCTAAACAAGTAAAGATAAAGCTATTTAAGCCAATGTCTGCAATACTGATAAAAATATGGAAGATCTGACAAAAATACCGAGACAGCCCAACTAGGACCCGGTGTCACGACCATGAGCCTCTAATGACAGAAAAACATCCTACTATAAGTCTTTCTAACACTGAAAATGCGGAAACTAAAGGATAAAGATAGAGGGGAGAATCCTCGGCAGTGAATGCCCTGCAGCTACCTCGAATAGTCCCGGAAGAACTCTGGATCAACTAGAATCACTCTGCCTGAGAAGAAGAACCTGGATCTGCACACATGGTGCTGGGAGTAAAGTGAGTACTTCCGACTTAGTGGTAATAAAAGTGAATAACACTGAAAGTATAAAATCCCAAAAAGGGCACAAATAATGCTATCTTAAGCAGTAAACCAAATAAACAGTAGAATCCATGAAATTATAGCAAAACATTCTCTTTAAAGGAATCAATTAAACAAGAATACACAAATAAGGCCAACCATTGTTACCTGACCAAAGTGTTTCAGTGTCAATGTTACCACTAGTCAGTCATTGTTACCTGATTGGTTAGTCATTGTTACCTGACCGAAACACATATAATAGTGTCGTTGTTACCATTGTTCATATCAAAGGAGGTACCCCGTACTTGCTATGGGTGTGCAGACTCCGGAGGGGTTCCTTCAGCCCAAGCGCTATCAATAAGGCCTGAAAGCCTGAATAATATCAACACAAGGCCTAAAAGCCCGGTCTCAATACACTTGAGGCCTGAAAGCCTCCTCACATAACACTCGAGGCCTGAAAGTCTCCTCACATCACTCATCGTGCCCTCACATATGGCCATTGGTCTCAATCAGTCCAGAAATAGTCAAAAAACCCCTCGAGAATCAGTAAAACAATAATACGCAGCTCAAAGGATAGTTCAATTATTAGTTAAAACCCAAGTTTGAGTAAAATATAGTTGAGTTCATTAAACAGTGTAAATCACATAGGCTGAGTTCAAATACTATTTCAAATAGTGAGGGAAATAGTGAGGATAGTTCGTAAAAAGTTCAAACAATCGGCAATAAGCCCTAAGTATGGCAATGATCCCCAATGGTTCTCTACCCCACGCTCAGGTCCAACGTGCAAGTCACCTCAATACAATACTAAGTTGTGCAAATCCGGGATTTTAAACCCTCAGAATATCATTCACAAGTATTACTCACCTCTAGCCAGCCGATAATCTAGCTCGCCGAGCCTTTCCCTCTCATATCTACCTCCCCGGGCATAGAATTTGATCAAAACCATAAGGGATACGTAAAAATATGATAATGGAACATAACCCAATCGAAAGAACTCGAAAAACACCCAAAAATACAAAGTTGGCAAAACCCGAGCCCAGACCCACTTCTCAAAAAATTATGAAATTCACATTTTCAGAATCCTCGTCTCACCGCGAGTCAGTACATATAAAGTTTATCAAAATCGGAGTTCAATAGCCCCTTCAAATTCCAATTTTACAATGCCAAAAACCAAGCCCTAACTTCTCAAATATTCACCCAATTTTCAGAGATTTTGATGATGAATCTTCAATATTATCACGTAACTAGCTCATAAAACTTACCTCCAATAAGATTCTAGTCGAAATCCTCTTAATACCTCATTAAAAGCTCCAAAATGTGCCCAACAATGGTGGAAATGGCACTTGGTTCACGGATTAAATGTTATTAAAAACCCTTTGGTCGCCCAATTTTAACTCTATGCGATCGCAGCCCTAAGCATGCGATCGCGATGAACAAATTTTCCAGGAGCTCGAAAACCTTCTATGCGAATGCAATCCAAGCTATGCGATCGTAGTGCTATACTCCTCAAACCTATGTGACTGCGTCCCAACTTATGCGATCGCATAGCGCAAATTATGCTGCCCCTCACATTCCTCTTATGCGATCACAGACTTAACCCATGCGATCACAATGCTTCACGGTCCTGTGCTATGCGATCTCGACCCAATCTATGTGATCGCTTAGACCAATTTCCTTCTTCAATAACTGCTGCAATTCTGTAGCTTCCAATAACCAAACTTGGTCCGTTTGACCACCCGAATTTATCCCGAGGCCCCTGGGACCTCAATCAAAAGCACCAACCTACTTTTAAACATAATACAAAATTGTTCCAATCATAAAAACACATTCAACAACACAAGAATCATCAAATTACCACGGATTCAAGCCTAAATTTTCCTTTACACTTTTGAAACTCACATTCGATCAAAAACCCGACCAAACGACATTCAAATGACCTAAAAATTTACAAACATATCCAAAATGACCTAATGAAGCTACTGCAACTCTCAAAATTCCATTCCGACCCTCGGAGCAAAATCTCATCTATCAACCGAAATCCGCCAAAATTCAAACTTCGCCAATTCAAGCCTAATTGTACATCGGATCTCCAAATTCAATTCTGATCACTCTCCTAAGCCACAAATCATTCCTCAAAGCTAATCGAACCATCAAAATTTACATCCGAGCCCTCTAACCACATAGTCAACTTTTAGTTGACTTTTCTAATACAAGCTTCCTTCTAAGAGGCTATGTACCATATTTTTCAACTAAAACCAATTCAATTACACTCGATCGACTCTAATAGTGATATTAAGACATAAAGAAACAAAATAAGGGGAGGGGAAACGGGGCGGTAACTCACGTGACGATGTGTCGGGTCGTCACAAGACCTCTACCAACGTTCCTTTGTCCTTGATTCACAGTAGCACAATCTCCAGCACCTCGACCTCTATTTCCTGTACTTGTAGCACCTAAACTATTACGAGTAGTCTGAGTAGGTGCAGCTGACTGAATAGAAGTTTGGTTGAAATTTCTCGGAGGCCGAGGGCAATCTCTCAAGTGATTTCCCAACAGGCCACACCGAAAGCACTCTCCAGTTAGAACACGACATTGGCCCAAATGTGATCTTCCACTAGTCTGGCAGACTGGAGTAGTAACATAATGTTGACGGTCCCCTAGTACCCTATCTATAATGTGGTCTGTATGTGGATTGTGATGACATGTGTGTCCCTATCTGAGAACCCTGTTGTTGTTGTCCCTGATTTCCTGCTCTTCAATTTTCAATAAAATTTCCACTGAAATACCCCCCTGTGTTGGCCTTTTTACGTAAATCACTAGTTGTGCGCTCATTACGTCCCTTGTTTTCAATCTTTCTAGAAAGGTTGACTATATCAGGGTAGGGTAAAGTCTTCATTTGTGGGGCTATTACAATGTATAGGCGACCAACCAGTCCATCAACAAACCTCTGAACTCGAGCTTCTTCGATAGGCACTAAATAAGGAGCATATATAGCCAGCTTGATAGAGCTTAGTATTATATGTTACACATCCATACCTACTGTCTGGACCAATCTCTCAAAGTCTCTTACATATTTTTGTATCAGGCCGTCGGAAGAAAATGATTCTTGAACAACTTAGTGAACCTATCCCATGTCAGTGGTGTTGCTCCTGCTGGCCTTCCTAGCAATACAATTTCATACCATGTGTTAGCCATATCCTCTAGTTTGTATGCTGCGATCTCCGTAGCTCTCTCACTAGAACATCCTAGAACACATAATACCTTGAGTGTCCCATCCAAGAACTTTAAGGATTTGTTGAATTATAAAGACTTGTAAATTTTGGTGATTTCAATTTCACAAACTCTTGTATGGATACTTACTTATTCCCGAAAGTCTGAGTCTATGCAGATGTTTGTATCTGTAAAGTAGCCTGAGGAGTTGAACTTCCACCCTGAGTAGACACCAATGCCGCTAACATATCCAATAATCTTGCCACAATGTTTGCAGGTAAGGCAATAGTAGGTACAATAGTTGGCGCTGGTGGTGGAGCGTCCTGAACTCCATCTCGTTGCACTTAATCTAGCATAGCAGCTTGGGGTTGACCCATATTCCCAACTTTAGATTGAGGAGCAGTCTGTCTTCTAGTTCGATGAACCTCAACTTGACCTCTACCCCGGGTAGCACCGCATCCAGTAGATGAAGGTGTGCATGTCCTAGCCATTTACGAAAGAAATATTCCAAAGTCATTCTCAAGTTATATCAATGCACGATCAAAAAATGAAAGAAGGGAAATCATTCCTAGATGTTCAGGAGCCTCAAGATCATAAGTATGGGCGCCTACAATAAGTCTCTACCAAAAATTGCTCAATGAATCGGGACTTAAAGCCTAAGCTCATATACTAACTTTACCACGATCCAATTTAGGATCATGACCGGCGTTTAAGAGCAAATGACCCCAAGTAAGCCTCATTGGTATTTTACAGAAAATCGTGCAAAGTTTTTTCTTTTTTTAGACTATCCCAAAAAATTTCCCCATATAAAATCAACAACCAAACATCTTAATTCCATATCAAATAATTGACAACTTGTCAATTAACCAAAATAATTCTCAACCAGAACTAAACCACCAACTAACCACTAGAAATACGAATTTATCTCTAACTTTGATAAATGAGAACGATACTCGACATATGACTATAATAACAAAATAATACTCATAGCAGTAAAATAATGACTATGGAGCGACTTTAAGATTTCAAAGAAAAAGGCCATAACAATAAATAAAATCTCTGCACACGCGAACAAGTGCGAGGCTCACCAAGAACTATCAACATGTGCACTTTAATTAACAAAATCCTTGTCTCTGTAAAAAACGTTTAGCGGGTAATGAGTCGCTAGCTCAGTGAGTAATAACACTTAATCACAACCTTTTTTATTAGGGACGAGTCAGAAAATATGCTAGTATATCAAATAGAAAACAACATAAAAATTCTCTTTCAGAAATAATAAATAATTTTCAGTCTCATCATGTTCTTCTTGTAGATAATACAATAAATAATTTAGTTAAGCTCGGTAACCACTATATAATATCAATATTCATATTTTGGGAGGTTTCAATGACAGACCATGTAATCAGTATAACTGTGAACTTCTTCGAAAGAAGTCAAATATAATGGTAGTCCCTACTCGAGAGAAATCGGTAACGGTATGCTAGTTCTACCTTCCCACTAGCTAGGGCTATAACTGAACTCTGTAATCAATAAATAAAAGTTGCACTAGGTCTAACAAACCCGACGTTAGCTACGGAATCTTTCAAAGTCTACTCCCATTTATACTTGTCTTTTATCCGTATATACTCATATGAAAATATTTTAAAACAATATAGCGCATTTTGGTTCCTATCAGATCATGTAATTTCATTTTGATGACAGTAAATTCAAGTAACGGTAGAACATATATAGTGACAACAAGAATATTTAAAATAACGGTAATCATCTCAAATAACAATTTTGGTATCATATCGAGTAAAAGACTTGTCCCACATGCAACTCAAAATAATTGGTAATATATTCATATTAAAAATTATGTGTAAATCATGCAAGTTATGAAAATATAAATTGCGGGAAGATTACTACTCATAATAGTCGTGTCGAACTACCAACTGCTTCACCTCAAGAAGCTCGTAAAAATTTCTCCAATTAATCTATAATTACATAATATCGATTTCATATTAATTTTCTTATTTAGGTTAATTCATAGCTATTTTAGAATACCCAATTATCAGGGTTCATGTTTGGGTCTTAATTTCTGGATTTATATTTACCCACATAAGAGTAATTACTAATTCATCAACTCCAACCTATTCATAAAATTTATTACTCCAAATTTTATAAAGTTCTATTGATTCTTTCGGAAGAAAATTCTCAAATGTGTATATGAACTAGTGTAATTTCTACTATTCTATAGAATCTTCCAATCAAGAGAATCGAAATTAAAATCTACCAGAAGAAGAAGTTCAAGTAATACCTGTAAAAGACAATTAGTGCTTAAGATTCCTCAACAATTATAGTTATGGCTCCAACGCAATGCACCCACTTCTTCCTCATTCTTTTCTCTTTTCCTTTTTTCTTTCTCTGTTTTTTTTTAATTCTCGTTTACTTCAGAAGCCAATGCTTCTTTAATTTTTAAACCCTTAAACTTAGGTTAATAATTTCTAATGGACTTCGGCCCTTTTGTTTTTCATCCTATTTTTTTTATTTGTTTGTTTATTTTATTTATTAAATGTCCAATATATCTTTATTTAAAATATTGGAGCCTTACAAGGCTTTTGGTGCACAAGTAACCACAAGCAAAAATTTGTGTTTGTTCAAGTAATTGAAGTGTCAAAGCCAAGAGTAATTAACATGAAAGTGATTGCAATTGGTTGGTGATCTAGAGTTGAAACATATATGTTGATTTAGTAGTAAAATTTCCAAGGAATATTTGGTTCCAAAAAGATTGGTCGAGTTTGTTGGTGGACAATGGAATAATAGTGTGATTGATTAATTGTCTAGTAGTAGGAAGTAGAAGGATGTAAGGATAAGGTTAATCTTCCTAGAGTCCATGAGTGATTTATAAGAATTGATGATACTATTAGTTGCTCCTCCATGTGTTGCAATGGGCCCTGGATCGTGTGGCACATATAGTTATTGTTCGGGAGCCAATTGTCATTCCAGAGATTGATGGTTGATCCATCCCCTATGTTCCAAGAGAGTCATGTTTAGAAGAGGCTAGTGACTTTGGTTTTACTTTTTCATATGTATGAATCGGTTGGCTTGGACTGATATGTTCATGTATGTCTAAGATGAACATATTTTGTTTGAAGTATTTTGGCTCATAAGGAGTTTGCACTCTTATGGAAACACCAAAGTAATAGCATAGTATAACTTTTATCAACAATTTTATATATTCCCAGCCCCCTAGTGATTTGGGAGTAATTATAGTCTCCCAGCTGGCAAGGTGGATTTATCTTCTTTTTGTTTTCCGGGGTTGATCCCTATAAGAAATTTCTTTGGATACGACCGATGTGATTTCTAGCAGATGTTGTTAATAGATTGAGACTGTCCAATTTAGAATTATGACTGGCGCTTAGGAACAAATGTCCCAAATAAGTCTCATCCGTATTTTACAGAAAATCGGACAGAGTTTTTCCTATTTTAGGATCATCCACAAATTTCCTGTCTTAGAAAGAACCAACAAACCAACCCATATCCAAAAAATAACTGATAATCTTCATCGACTACCCAGTCAGATCTCCATCACTATTAATCAATCACTTGTAACACCGTGATACTAAATCTCCCTCCAAAATACGATAAGAAAGTATGATCTAGTGAATAAGTCAAAAACGATAATTTATACAAATGACACTATTAAAATTAGAGTTAATACCCTTAGACACACCTAAACTATACGATTTTTGTTAGTTTCATACCTAAACTATTGGGTGTCCCCGAAAACCCCCTGAACTATATCCTCCTTTGTAAGTGAACCCCTCAGTCGCTTATGTGGCATATTGTGTGAAATCACATGCGCAAGATCGTGTGAACACTGAAAAATATCATTAAATGTCACATGGCAGCTTCAATAACGGCTAATATACCCTCAGACCCGCCTAAACTATACAATTTTTGTCAGTTGCATACTTAAACTATTGAGTGTCCCTAGAAACCCCCTAAACTATATTCCCCTTTGTAATCAAAATACCCTAATCGCTTATGTGGAGGGTTGTGTATACGCAGACCTTACCCCTACCCTTGGGTAGATAGACTATTTCCAAATAGCTCCCGACATTGTTCTCTCCAAGAACTTCACATCTTGTTCTTGGGGAGACTCGACTTTACAACCTCTCGGTTAGAAGTGGGGGTTGCTTACCATCAGAGCAACCCCTCTGATGGTAAAAAAACTTATATTTTATTCTTTTTTTCTTTATATTACACCAATTTCTTCATTTCTTTACCATTTTTTCACCATTTTTATCTCTTTTTTCATCTTAATCCATTTGAAATTCTCTATTTATTTATCAAGTTTATTTTTTATCTTTCTCATTTTATCCATCCTTCGTTGTTACCCAAATAAAGAAGAACACCTATTGTAGAACAATCATGAGGTTTAATGTGTTTTGTGGTTGTGGGAGGCAGCTTCTTTGAAAACATCAACGACAAATGCTAACCCGAAAGATTTTTTATTGGATGCAAGTACTAGGGCTAATGCGATGGGGGGTTTAATTACAAAAGGGGATATAGTTCAGGGGGGTTCCAGGGACACTCAATAGTTTAGGTATGATACTAACAAAAATCGTATAGTTTAGGCGGGTATGAGGGTATTAACTCTTAGTTTATTTATCCATGTGGCATGCCACATGGCATGTTTTATAATTTAATTAGAGCATGTATCACACGCACTACGGCTAATGTGACGAGGGGGTTCACTTACAAAGGAGGAGATAGTTCAGGGGGTTTCGGGGGATACCCAACAATTTAGGTATGAAACTGACAAAAATCGTATAGTTTAGATGTGTCTGAGAGTATTAACTCTTAAAATTACGATGGAGCAACTTAAGAGTTTTAAAGAAAAGGACAATAACCATTAAATATATTCTTTGCCCACACGAAGTAATGTAGGGCACACCATAATTGCCAACTGGTACGCTTTAGCTAACAAAATCCTCGCACGATTAAACTGTTGTCTCTGAAAAAAAAAATATAGCAGGGAGTACGATGCTATCTTAACCAGATTAGTTTTTAAAAGAAAAATGTTAGAACATACTGATAATAACTAGAAAATATCATAATAATGCCCTTTTGGAAACAATAAACAATAATCAATCTCATCATAATCAAAGAAAATCAATGTATTCTTATAATCAAAGAAAAACTTGCGACGCTATTAACAATACAACTAAACGCGAAGAAATTTTGTCGAAGCAAAAATAGAACAAAAGAGTGATATTTTACACTTATCAATTATCATCCCCCAAAGGTCAAAGGAATAATTGTTTGGTGATGGCGTTGACAAGAAGGAATTTCAGGTTATAAGTTTATTTAATTCATGTTTAATTAGAATTTCTAATCAAAATTATATAAAAATAGGTTTTCCTATAGCTTATTTTATGTGTGAATAGTGAATACTAGTGATTTCTAATAAAATATTTTCCTTCAAAATTTAACAACTAAAATAGATTATAGCTTATTTTATGTGTGGATGATACTGATATCTAATAAAATATTTTCCTTCAAAATTTAACAACTAATTCCATATTTGAGAAATTCAAGCAAGTCATTGACATACCGGAGCTTCAAATTTGGAATTTTTATCTGTTGTCGTCGCCGGCGCCGGTGAAATGAGTCGGGCGAAGAATACGATCAACATAAGAGAATGTACCAGAAAGATCGAAGTTGACAATCAAATTCCTATCCAATATTACTACAGGATTGCTGATAACTTTCTCAAAGAGGTCCCTTTCGTTAACTCTTTCTATTGCTATGTGTCTGCTAATACTTGTTCTAATTTAGAATAATGTCTGCACTTTGCTGTTTATATCTTTGCCAATAGAATCTGTACACTACTAATTTTCATGTTTCTACGCTTAGTTTGTATGTCAGCAAAGACTATAAAATATGTTCCATGGGAAAATTGCAATAGAATTTGTTGAAAGAAAAAGGTCAAATATTTTCTTTTATGTAATTCTTTGAAAGGAAAATGGAATTCAAAATAAAAAGAAACAATTTTTCGTCTCAATACTCGTATTCTACCTATATTGTTCAGACTCTTCGAAAATGTTGCCAAGTAGGCATAAGATTCTCTGAAAGTAGTGCACTTTTGGAGTATGTGACGCGGGTGTGACAACATTTTGGTGAGTCCATGCAATATTGTATTCTACTAAAAAGATAGCCATGTGCACAAAGCATTCCACATGCACGCGAGGTCCGGGGAAGGGCCGCACCCTAAGGGGTGTGGTGTCGGAGGTCTAACCTAGCGTAAGCATCGGCGACTCCTTCCAAGGCTCGAACAGGTTACCTATAGGTAATGCGAAAACAACTTTACTGTTGCTCCAGAGCTCCCTTCAATATTCGTATTCTATTGTGTTACAAAACCTGAAGGAATGGAATTCTATTCAACGGAACAGTTCTTAATTCCTTCTTTTCACAGCCTTATTATGCATACAAAATCTTAGAGAGTCAAGTACTGTTCAGCACTTTCCCTATTTTTCTTGTCAACCAAATGATAAAGTTAATTTTATGGTGAAATAGCTAAGGTTGATAGAACGTGAGTATTTTCAAACGGTTCATATGGGTAGGTAAGTAAGAATTCAATGGCCAAGACTGATAAGCAAATAAACGCTAAACCTAACTATAGATTAGAACTTTAGATTGCTGCTGTTGAAGATTGAGATGACCTTATTAGGCCGAATGAGGAATTTCTAGTTTGTATCGTCTCTCTAGCACCCGCCCTATGTATGTGAATCTTGGACATAGAATCAAACTATATAGGCAAGAAAACCATGTAATCTTTTGCTTGCCTTTTGGTTTCATTTCGATGTTCTTATGCGAGCTTTTGTTTGGGAAGTGGAAAGGGAAGGGGTTGTGAATGTATGGGAGAGTTAACAAATGGATGGTTGTAACATCTCTGCCATATTTATCTTATCAATTATATTGCAGACAAAAACAAAAAATTATACTGCAGACATTGAAACTCTAGAATTGGAAGTAGAACCATATTCCAGTACGCGCTAAAAACCAGGTATTAACAGGACAAGGGTGACATAAAGAAGCTGATGTTCTGTTGGATGAAAATGGAAGAAGAAACAAGCAAATTCAATTGTAAAGTTTGATTAATGTGTAGCTTGATTTCGTCGATGCAAATGAAATGGCTGTTAGTATAACATCTGGAGAGACAAAGGCATACTGTTCTAGTTCTATGCTCTATGCGAGTGTTAACAAGATTATCTGCCTTATTATATAGTGCTCTTTTAAATACTAGAGATTATACTTCTGCTTCATTTTCCTCTAGGCAAACAATCATCGGCAAGAGAACAATACAATAGATCTGTATATTTTGCTTCTCAGATACACAAGGTAAGCAAATATTTCCATGTGGATAACTTCTTGAGGGCGTTTTAACACCTATATATGAGTTATATTTTTTATGTTTCTGTTCGTGCTGCCAGTATTTTATCAGAAACTATACCTTTCCACCGAGACTACATTACTTCAAGTGATACAGAAAAGAGACCTTACAAAAGGGTAATTAAGCAGTGTCTCTAATATCTAATTTGTGAAAGTTGTATGTTCATATTTTCAGCCTCATGGATGTTGAATAATCATTAGTGTGATATGATTTCAGAAATTACTTGATGTCGTTCGTGAGCTGGAATCCTTAAGACCAGAAGTTGAAAAGGAAATTACTAAAGTGAACAAAGAACACGCATTGAAGGAACAGAATCGACTAAACAATCTGAGAAAAGCGCAAGATATTTTACAGGCATCATCCTCTAGACAGACGCCTGTTAGTAGAATGGCTTCCTTATGGCCAGATAATAAGCAGGTAACATTGCATTGTTAAACTTTCTTATTGAAACATTTGTTTGATTTACGCACAAAAATTGTTTATTGACAACCAATTGTTTCCAGGCAAGGCATTCAAGAATGACTCTCAATATTCGCCGCCCGGTTACTCCTCAAGTCGCGCCTTCAGCACCACCAATTGACAATTTGGTCATAGATGATAATGCATCCGTGCTATCTGATTTAGACGAATCTAGTTTTGTGGATTCATGTTCTTCAACAACAGAGAACTTATCGAAAAGACACGACGGAGGGAGTACTAATACTGCTTCATCATGTATTATATGCTTTGAAGCTGCAATGGAAGGGGCTTGTGTACCATGTGGCCATATGGCTGGGTGCATGTCTTGTTTGAACAAGATTAAAGCCAAAAGCTGGGGTTGCCCTGTCTGTCGCGCTAAAATCGAGCTGGTTTTACGTCTATATGCTGTTTAACAGTTGAATATCTTGGGTGTAAATGTTTTTAGAATTTCCATTTATCTACTTTGCAGTGTTCTGTAAATTGTAAAGCAAAAGACATGTCCGTTTCCAAGTTCTAGTTCTCGGCTTTCTTGTTTTTTTTACGAAGTTGCAAAAGTTGGCTATGTGTATCAAGTTTAATAGTCCAAGCTATCCCTCATAAACAACCCAAGTAATTTCTTTCCTAGTATTTGGTATTTTCTGCAGCTAGATGTCATTTATTTTTGCTATTGTTGGTATTTTCTGCAGCTAGATATCATTTTCGAATGAAGATTGAAAGTGTCTGAGCTAAGTTGGAAATGTACTGTGGTAGAAATGTATTATTCATGGCAGCTTTTCGGTTATATTTTTCTTGTGCAAATGTGCTTTAGTTTGCAAGCTTTTGAATTATAGTGGTTCTTGAAAGAAAGTTGTATTCTGTTTTTGCATCTTATGAAGGTGTGATTTAGTTGCATAATTGTGGGTTTTAAGGACCTTT
>JASVEL010005442.1:0-47785 GCA_032618575.1 Nicotiana noctiflora | reverse complement strand
TCTAAAGCCTGTAGAAAGCAGTCCACCATTTCTGTTTCTTTCATGGGAGGGTCTACCCGTGCAGCTTGTTCCCTCCATCTAAACCCGTACTCCCGGAAACTTTCCCCGGGTTTCTTCTCCATTTTTGTTAGCGACAACCTGTCTGGAATTATCTCCAAATTATACTGGAAGTGTTTGGCGAATGACTGAGCTAGATGTCTTTTACTAATTCTTAGTAATGAATCGTATTAGTCAAATTAAATAATACGGTTAAGACAAAATCGTAATTAACATTCTCCCCACAACCATAATCTGAAGTTTAGTACGACGAGATACTTTATTTAGTAATTGACCATCAATGATATGTGGTTGTCGTAGGCCGATGCGTGCTAGTATATGTGGTTCCTATGACTACAATCGCATTAGTCAAATGGACTTATGTGGTTGTCGTAGGCCGATGCATCCTAGTATGTGGTTGTCGTAGGCCGATGCGTCCTAGTATATGAATGAAATAATATTCATAGATGGTCAATTACTAAATAACAACCACGATATATAAACGGAAGGTCCTATTACTATTGTATTACAGATTGGGAGTAATGTAATACGATTGTAGTAGGACACATCGGCCTACGACAACCACATACTAGGACACATCGGCCTACGTCAACCATATAAGTCCATTTGACTAATACGATTGTACTCAAATTGGGAATATTGATACGTAATGACATGAATTATGTCCTAGGAATGTATAATAACAGATCTATTAAATATTGGTTTAACCTAAGACATGTTGACTACGTATAGAAATGTCCAAATTTATTACGATTTTGTCTAAAAATGGAGGACTATGGTATCCATGAAGATTAAACGTATAATACTGAGGAATAATAACGAGTCTATTATGTTGAGACGGCTATTGGTTTTTGAGATTTAATATAGATTATACTAGGACTAATCGTCTATTACATATGAAATACGTGTATATAGACTGAGACTCATGTAGACTCATTGACTCATTGCCGAAATGGTTACACATGTATAAGTAATTTTTGTTTACATCGTATTTAACATCGTATTGACTAATAGGTATTAACGTAGGTAATGGTGCAATACTGACGTCAATATAAACATTTTTGTAGGATAGGCGATACTATTATGATATCTATTATTCAAATCTTCCAAATCCACATAATGTTGATCATAGGTAATCACATGTATTAGTATAACATGTAATCACTGCCTCAGCTGCCCTACCTCTACCTCTAGCACGACCGCGCCCACGACCTCTAGTAGGTGGCAATGGAGGTCGTCCACCTCGCCCTGATGCTCGCGTTCTTGCCATCTGCGAGAGAATAGAATAAAGAAGTTCAGTTCTTAGGACAACAAGATCGCACGATAGAAATCAAGAAATGTGAAGTATTTCCTAAAGGTTCGCAGCCTCCCGAGGATAAGTACAGGCATCCCCGTACCGATTCACAAGATTCTACTAACCGGCTCAAGACTCATGAGGCCTAGTAAACCTAGGCTCTGATACCAACTTGTCACGACCCCAAATCCGGTCGTGATGGCGCCCAACACACTACTAGGCCAGCCTGACCAATCAATAACAATAACGGAGCTAGGAGCTCGCCTTATCCCATTTAAACATATCAAATACTTTTAAAACAACAGTGATATATATATAGAAAACGGGAAACCAAGTCCCAACGCATACCAACTCCCATAGACCGAAGGGTCAAGAGTCATGAGCCTCTAATGAACATAAGTGTATAATGGTTTATAAGATACCAAGTGCGGAAAGAAATATCAATACAGAATCAAAAGACAGTAAGAAGGAATATCGGGTCCTGCGGACTCTGCAGCTACCTCAAATATCCTACAGAAGTCGCCTCAAACAGCTACCGGATCACTGCTGAGAGGTACATGGATCTGCACACAAGGTGCAGGGAGTAAAATGAGTACTGCCAGACTGAGTGGTAATAAACAGGGGTAAGACAGCGCAGACAAGAAATCCGCAATAAAGCACTATATAAGGCTGTAATAAAATCCCATTTACCAGAATCAATATCAACTGTACCTGTACCAACAAGTACCAGCAAAACAGTATAACAGCTATCAGCTAATATGCAATTACAGCCTCGCAGGCTCCAAAGTAGTTTTGAAAACTCTTTTATCATTTTTCAGTTAAAAACAGTACTATCAAGTTCCAGAGATTGGAAATAACATGATAATAGTAAATAGCTACGGACTGGTAGTAAACTAACATGTCTATATCACAAGACAATGATAATGATCCTCGCGGGATCCAAAGACTGGCTCGCAGCCCACAAGTATACTCAACCATCCAAGAAGGAGGTTCAACGACTCAAGAGTAGCCAATATCACAATATAGTATGCAACCATCCGAGAAGGAGGTTCAACGGCTCAAGAATAGCCAATATCATAATACAGAAACAACAGGTCGGACTAAGATATAGTCCTTAATACACAATCGACCCCGCACTCAAAAGAGAGTACGTGTCTCGCTGCTATACAACGCCACAAAGTGGTGTACCGGGGTTTCGAACCCGCTGGTCATCACCCACATCTATTACTCACCTCAATACAACGCGACGACTACTCCACAATGCCCTTGCCACGAGAATCAAGCTCCGCACGCATAGAATCTGATCAAATACAGTAGAAACACAATAAATTAGGCTAATGGGACGACACCCAATCAATACAACTCAATTTACATCAAAATTCCCAAAGTTGTCAAAATCTGACTTTCGGTACACTTCTCAAAAAATTACGAAAGTCACATATTAGGAACCCTCATCTCAATACGAGTCTAGGCATATAAAATTTACCAAATTCGGACTCCATTTGCCCACTCAAATCCTTGTTTTTCTACAATTTAGGCCTAGGGTCAAAACCCACCTTTAATCTTCCATTTACAGAGAATTAACCAAGGATTTCATGATAAAATGATGTAATTAAGCCATAAAACTTACCTCCAATGAATCCCCGATGAATTTCCAGCACTTCCTGTGAGTCTCTTTCTCTCTAGAACTCAATTTTTTGGTGTTTTGGGGTGTTAACCCGCGACTGGTTCTGTTCTGTAATTAAACTCACTGCCAGCCAAATTCCTTCATCGCGTTCGCGATGCCCCTCACGCGAACGCAATGCCTTAGCCATTTTCTTCATCGCGAACGCGACATGAAGTCACGCGTCCGCGAAGGCCAACTCCCAATCTCCGGATTTTTACTCTACGCGAACGCGTCCCAATCCACGCGAACGCAATGCCTTGCCTGTTCCTCTTACGCGTCCGCGTCCTTCTCCCACGCGAACGCGATGCGTTCCAACTTTCTTTTACGCGAACGCGGGATGTTACCTCGCGAACGCGATGGCCAACTGGCCCCAGCCTACGCGAACGCGGCATAGCCCTCGCGAACGCGAAGGCTCAAATCTTTTGCCCAGTGATCTGCAATTTACAGCAAACTTTTCATGTTCCAAAAATGCCGGATGATGGAATTCACCCCGAGGCCCCCCGGAACCCCAACGAAAACCACCAACATACTCCAAAACACGATACGAACTTGTTCCAAGCATAAAAACACCATCTTAAACATCAAAATCACCAATTACACACGGATTCAAGCCTAAGTTTCTTCAAAACTTCCGAATTACACATTAAATCCAAGACCCGATCAAACAACGTCCGAATGCTTTGAAAATTTGCGGACATATCCAAAAGTACATGACAAAGCTACACAAATTGTCGGAATTCCATTCCGACCCCCGGATCAAAATCTCACCTACCATCCGGTTTTCGCCAAAATTTAACCTTCGCCAATTCAAGCCTAAAACTACGCCGGACCTCCGAATTCAATTCCGATTGCTCTCCTAAGTCATAAATGATCCTCCGAAACTAGTCGAATCATCAGAATCCGATTCCGAGCACTCTAACTCAATAGTCAACTCTAGGTTGACATTCCATATTCAAGTGTGACGACCCAAAGGGTCATCACTTATTTAATTAATCATTTCGAGCTTCTGAGGCATGGAAAACCTCATTCTATGTTGCCTCGATTTACGTGCATAATCCGAGCATGTAGCCGGAAAGATTTTGTGATAGAAAATATGAATTCTATGAGAAATTTGGATAAAAAATGATATTAATATTGATATGGTTGACTTCGGTCAACATTTTTGGTAAACGGAACCGGACCCGAGATTTGATGGTCCCGAGAGGTCCGTAGGAAAATATGGGACTTGGACATGCGTCCGGAGTCGAATTCTGAGGCCTAGAGCCCAAGTTATGAATTTTTATGTGAAATTGTTTTTGATGCAATTATTAAAGGAAATAAATTAATTGACCTTGGTATCGGGCTCGTATTTTGGTTCCGACGCCCGGTACAAGTCTTAAATATTATATATGTGATTTCCGTAAAGTTTGGTGACATTTGGATGTCGTTTGAGATGTTTTGGACCTTGAGTTCCAAGTTAAGAAGTTTTGAAAATCAAAAGTATGAAAATCATGAGTTTGAGGCTTGATTTGATTAAAACGAAGTGATATTGGCGATATGATCGCATGAACAAGTCCATAATGTGTTTTGAGGTTGTGTACAAGTTTGGTTTGGAGCCCGGGGGGGCTCGGGTAAAGATTTGATAGGCCGTTGGATGAAATTCTGAATTTTTGAACTGCTGGTTTTTCACCCAGCTGTTGTCTTCGCAATTGCGAAGAATTTCTCGCAATTGCGAAGGTGGCAGGTCAAGGCAGGGTTCGCAAATGCGAACCCTGGGTCGCAAATGCGAAGGTGCCCAGGACCAGTTGGGTTCGCAAATGCGAACCAAACCTCGCAATTGCGAGGCCTTCAGTAATTGCCTGTCTTCGCAATTGCGAAGAATATGTCGCAATTGCGAAGAAGCTCAGAAGCCTGCTGGTTCGCAAATGCGAACCTTATGTCGCAAATGTGAAAATCCCTGGAAGCAGCCTAGTTCGCAATTGCGAACATATGTTCGCAATTGCGAAGACCCCAGATTTTCCTTGGCTTCGCAAATGCGAACAAAAGTTCGCAAATACGAACTTCCCACCCTTAGCTTATTTTTCAAACTCCAGAAAATGGTCGGGGTTCGCAATTGCGAACCCATGTTCGCAAATGCGAACACAGAGACCTGAAAAACACGAATTTCAGTCATTTCTTCACATTTTACAAAACCAAAACGCCCATTTGCGATTCTTCAAGGATTTCTTCTTCATCAAAACGATTGTAAGTCACTTTTTACTTAATTCTTTTAATTCCTAACATCATTAAACATGTTTTTCATAAGAAATCAAAGATTTTCATGGTAAAATTCTTGTTTTTGTTAGAAAATAGGGTTTTTCATAAATTGGGGAATTGGACCTCGAATTGAGGTCCGATTTTGAAACAAATTATATATATGAACTCGTGGGGGAATGGGTAACCGGATTTTGGTCCTAACCCCGAATTCCGACCATGTGGGCCCGGGGTTGAAATTCACTATTCATGGCAGAGAATGTTGTAAAAGTGGTATTTGGTCTTAAGAATTAGTTTGTTGAGTAGTATTGATGATATTAAATCAATTGTGTATAGATACGATTGGATTGGAGTCAAATTCGAAAGGAAAGGGCATTGCTACGGATTAAATCATTCGTAAACTTTCGAAGTAAGTGTTTGTTCTATCCTAGTTTGTAGGAATATGAATTTAGTTATGAATAAATTGCTTGAATAAGAGTTATTGGTGTTATACCGGTAATGAAGGTAATTTGTTGAAATTATTATAAATTATTGGTTTAGAACCGGTAATTATAAATATTGTTGATATAGAGATTATTGGCTAAATGCCGGTAATATATATATTTTATAAATTGGGATCGTGTGGTACGCCGACCACAAAGTGACTTAAAATCTTGGCATTGGCCATAGTTGCCGGTAGCCGATTGATATATTTGGGAGCGGGTGGTACGCCTACCACAAGATATGATTATTGATATATTTGGGATCGTATGGTACGCCGACCACAAAGTGACTTAAAATCTTGGCATTGGCCATAGTTGCCGATAGCCGATTGATATATTTGGGAGAGGGTGGTACGCCTACCACAAGATATGATTATTGATATAATTGGGAGCGGGTGGTACGCCTACCACAAGATATGATTATTGATATATTTGGGAGCGGGTGGTACGCCTACCACAAGATATAACTATTGATATATTTGGGAGCGGGTGGTACGCCTACCACAAGAGATAAGTACTGTGATAGTTGGGAGCGGGTGGTACGCCTACCACGAGACATGAAATGAAAGAGGAAATTGAGACAAGAAAGTAAGGTTTATTCTGTTGATTAGATTATTCTGGATAACTTGAATTATTGACTGTTATTTTAGAGCAGAGTATTTCTTTATAAATGTAATGTATATATATATATATATATATATATATATATCTATATTGCAACTGTACAGGTTTAGGTGGGTGACCGGCCTTAGCCTTGTCACTAGTTCGCTGGGATAGGCCAGGCACTTACCAGCACATGGGGTCGGTTGTGCTGATACTACACTCTGCGCTCTTTTTGCGCAGATACAGGTTACGGACAGCAGCAGCGGCAGTAGAGACTTGTGGATTTTTCAACTACCGAGACTACGAGGTAGCCTTGCAGGCGTCCGCAGGACCCGTTGTCTCTTCTATCTATGCTTTTCATTCTGTTATCTCATGTAATCGAGATAAACAGCTTGTATTTTCTTTCAGACAGTTATGTGTATTATTCTTAGAAGTTCGTGAGTACTGTGACACCAATCTTGGGTAGTGTATCAGATTTGGATTTTTCTTTATCACATTTGACTAAGTCTTCCGCTGTAATTTTTATGTTGTTAATAAGAAATTAGTAATTAATGGAGATGTAATTAATATTTGGCTTGCCTAGCTTCCATTTAGTAGGCGCCATCATGACCCCGATGGTGGGAAATCCGGGTCGTGACAAGTTGGTATCAGAGCACTAGGTTGCATAGGTCTCACAACTCACGAACAACCTTAGTAGAGTCTGAAGGATCGGTACGGAGACGTCTGTATTTATCCTCCAGAGGCTACAGAGTTAGGAAAATATTCTCTTTATTCTTTCCGGTCGTGCGACTTGATCTTTTGAATGTTAATTGAACTTCTACTCTGTTCTTCCGCAGATGGTAAGGACACGTGCATCCTCATCTACTAACCAGCAGCCCGAGGTCCCAGCAGCGGCAGCTCCTGCTAGGGGTAGAGGCCGAGGTCGAGGTCGTCCTAGAGGACAAGGTAGGGGCGGAGCTCAGCCCCGAGCAGCAGCACGAGTGGCAGAACCTCAGGTTCATATCGAGGAGGAAGTTCCAGCCCCAGCAGCTCCAGTAGGCCCAGCTCAGGTCCCAGGAGGAGCTTTATTTTCACCGGATCTTCAGGATGCTTTGGTCCGGATAGCGGGTTTTATGGATCATGTCACCAGAGCAGGTTTATTACCGGTAGCACCAGCCACTTCTCAGGCTGGAGGAGGTAATCAGACTCCTGCTACGCGCACTCCGGAGCCAGTAATTCCCCAGGCTCAGGATCCTGTGATTCAGCCAGTTGAGGCAGTTCGGCCTATTATTACGACTCCGTCTAATGATGGTGCAGCCATGTCCGCTGATGCGTTGTGGAGATTGGACAGGTTTACCAAACTGTTCACTACCACATTCAGTGGCACTCCTTCAGAGGATCCACAGGACTTCCTATACAGCTGCCACGAAGTTCTCCGTACTATGGGTATTGTGGAGACAAATGGTGTGGATTTTGCTACTTTTCGGTTATCCGGTTCCGCCAAGACTTGGTGGAGAGATTATTGTCTAACCAGGCCAGCGGGATCGTCATCTTTGACTTGGGAGCAGTTTGCAGGAATTATTCTTGGAGAAGTTCCTTCCAGCAACTCAGCGGGAGTTTATGCACAGACAATTTGAGCGTCTTCATCAGGGTTCTATGTCTGTCACACAGTACGAGACTAGGTTCGTGGACCTGGCTCGTCATGCTATTATCATACTTCCCACAGAGCGGGAGAGAGTGAGGAGGTTTATTGATGGCTTGAATCAGCCAATTCGGCTACAGATGGCTATGGGAGCAGGAACTGAAATCACTTTTCAGGGAGGCGGCTAATGCAGCCCGCCGGATCGAGATGGCTCTGTCACAGGGAGCGAGACATGGATCAGATAAGAGATCTCGTAATTCGGGTAGATTCGGTGGTACCTCGTCTGGAGATAGAGATTTTTATGATAGAGGCCATCCTCCTAGGCCTTATCAGTCAGCTCTTCAGGTTTCTCATGATGCTTCAGGTGATCGTAATTCTCAGCCACGCTACTCTGATCAGCAGCCTATCAGTGCACCACCACTTCGCCATTTTCAGCAGTCGAGGGCTTGTTTTACGTGCGGTGATCTTAGGCACATTGCAAGGTATTGCCCTCGAGCTTCTGACAGATCTCACCAGCAGGGTTCTCGTGCCATGATTCAGGCCCCAGTTCCCTCACAGCTTGCCCAGCGAGCTAGAGGCGGAGGTAGAGGACATAGAGGTGGAGGTAGAGGTCATAGAGGTGGAGCTCGGACCGATAGAGGTAGAGACCAGCCAGCAGCTGATCGTCCTAGAGATACTGCTCAGGGTGGTGGGGCACAGCCCCGATGTTATGCACTTCCCGCCAGACCAGAGGCTGAGTCTTCTGATGCCGTCATTACGGGTATTATCTTGGTTTGTGATAGAAAGGCATCAGTATTATTTGACCCTGGGTCTACATATTCGTATGTGTCTTCCTATTTTGCACCATACATGGTTCAGCCCAGTGATCCACTGAGTGTTCCTGTTCATGTGTCTACACCAGTAGGCGACTCTATTGTGGTTGATCGAGTTCATCGGTCATGTATTATAGTAATTGAGGGTCTCGAGACCCGTGCTGATTTATTACTCCTAAATATGGTGGACTTCGATATTATACTAGGCATGGACTGGCTATCTCCGTACCATGCTATTTTAGATTGCTATGCCAAGACGGTGACTTTAGCTCTGCCGAATTCGCCTCATATAGAGTGGAAAGGAATTTCAGGTCATACTAGCCGTAATGTTATTTCTTATGTTAAAGCTCAGCGTATGGTTGGAAAGGGATGCTTGGCTTATTTGGCCTATGTTCGTGATTCTAGTGCTGAGGTTCCTTCTATTGACTTTGTGCCTGTGGTTCGCGAATTTCCTGAAGTATTTCCTTCAGACTTGCCAGGTATGCCGCCCGATAGGGACATTGATTTTTGCATTGACTTGACTCCAGGCACTCAGCCCATTTCCATTCCCCCATACCGTATGGCTCCGCCAGAGTTAAAAGAATTGAAGGAACAGTTGCAGGATTTACTTGAAAAGGGTTTCATTAGGCCCAGGTGTTTCGCCGTGGGGTGCACCCGTATTATTTGTAAAGAAGAAAGATGGTTCGATGAGAATGTGCATTGACTATCGACAGTTAAACAAGGTGACTATCAAAAATAAATATCCACTTCCGAGAATTGATGATTTATTTGACCAGCTTCAGAGGGTGCCAAGGTATTTTCAAAGATAGATTTGAGATCTGGCTATCATCAGCTGAAGATTAGGGCATCTGATGTCCCTAAGACCGCGTTTCGCACTCGGTATGGACATTATGAATTTCTGGTCATGTCTTTTGGGTTGACAAATGCTCCAGCGACTTTTATGGAATTAATGAATCGGGTGTTCCGGCCTTATTTAGACTTGTTTGTAATAGTCTTCATTGATGACATATTAATATATTCCCGTAGTCAGGAGGAGCATGCGCAACATCTCAGAGTGGCCTTACAGACTCTGAGAAATAGCCAGCTATATGCAAAATTTTCAAAGTGTGAATTTTGGCTAAGTTCGGTTGCATTCCTGGGTCATATTGTGACGGCAGCAGGTATTCAGGTTGATCCGAAGAAAATTGAGGCAGTCAAGAGCTGGCCTAGACCGACATCAGCCACAGATTTTCGGAGTTTCTTGGGGTTAGCGGGCTATTATCACCGATTCGTAGAAGGATTTTCGTCTATTGCAACCCCACTGACCAGATTGACCCAGAAGGGTGTTCAATTTGAATGGTCCGATGAATGTGAGGCGAGCTTTGAGAAGCTCATGACAGCCTTGACTACAACACCAATGTTGGGTTTACCCACGGGTTCAGCACCTTATACAGTTTATTGTGATGCTTCCCGTGTTGGGCTTGGAGAAGTGTTGATGCATGATGGCAAAGTTATTGCCTATGCTTCGAGGCGATTGAAGATTCATGAGAAGAACTATCCAGTTCATGATTTGGAGTTGGCAGCCATTGTTCATGCATTAAAGATTTGGAGGCATTATTTGTATGGTGTAGCATGTGAAGTATACACCGATCATAAGAGTCTTCAGTACTTGTTTAAGCAGAAAGAGTTGAATATGAGGCAGAGAAGGTGGCTAGAGTTGCTAAAAGACTATGATGTTACTATTTTATATCACCCGGGTAAGGCCAATGTGGTGGCCGATGCATTGAGTAGAAAGTATGCCAGCATGGGTAGTCTTGCATATATTCCGGTCAGTCAGAGACCATTAGCTCTAGACGTTCAGGCACTAGCCAACCGGTTCGTGAGATTGGATATTTCTGAGCCTAGTAGAGTGTTAGCATGCACGGTCGCTCATTCTTCTTTATTAGAGCGTATCCGTGAGAGGCAATTTGATGATCCTCATTTGCGTGAGTTGAGAGATACAGTACAGCGGGGAGGTGCCACACAGGTAAATCTAGATGATGATGGGATATTGAAATTGCGGGGTCGAGTTTGTGTGCCCAATGTCGAAGGGATTCGAGAGTTAATCTTAGCAGAGGCCCACAGTTCGCGGTATTCTATTCACCCGGGCGCCGCGAAGATGTACCAGGACTTACGTCAGCACTATTGGTGGCGCAGAATGAAGAAAGATATCGTTGCGTATGTTGCTCGGTGTCTAAATTGTCAGCAGGTGAAATATGAGCACCAGAGACCTGGTGGTGTATTCCAGAGGATTGAAATTCCCGAGTGGAAATGGGAGAGGATCACTATGGACTTCATTATTGGACTTCCCTTGACTCGAAGGAAATTTGATGCTATTTGGGTCATTGTTGCTAGGTTGACCAAGTCAGCACACTTCATTCCAGTATCTGTCTCCTACTCATTGGAGAGGTTAGCAGAGATTTACATCAGGGAGATTGTTCGTCTTCATGGGGTGCCGGTGTCTATTATCTCAAATCGGGGTACACAGTTTACCTCGCGGTTCCGGAGAGCGGTCCAGCAGGAGTTAGGCACCCAGGATCAGTTGAGTACAGTTTTCATCCTTAGACGGACGGCCACTCCGAGAGGACTATTCAGATTCTAGAGGACATGCTCCGAGCATGTGTCATTGATTTTGGAGGCTCGTGGGACCAGTTTCTGCCATTAGCGAAGTTCGCCTACAACAACAGCTACCAGTCTAGCATCCAGATGGCCTCGTATGAGGCGTTGTATGGTAGGCGATGTCGATCACCGGTTGGATGGTTTGAACCGGGAGAGGCTCGGTTGTTGGGTACAGACTTAGTTCAGGAGGCCTTGGATAAGGTCAAGACTATTCAGGAGAGATTGCGTTCAGCTCAGTCTAGGCAAAAGACTTATGCGGATCGCAAGGTTCGAGATGTAGATTTCATGGTTGGTGAACGAGTATTGCTTCGGGTGTCACCTATGAAGGGCGTGATGAGGTTCGGAAAGAAGGGCAAGCTCAGCCCTAGGTATATTGGTCCATTTGAGATTCTAGACAGAGTGGGAGGGGTGGCTTACGGATTAGCTTTGCCGCCTAGCTTATCAGCCGTGCATCCAGTTTTTCATGTATCTATGCTTCGGAGATACCACGGTGATCCCACACATGTGTTAGACTACAGTACTGTCCAATTGGACAATGATCTATCTTACGAGGAGGAGCCGGTAGCCATTCTAGACCGGCAGGGTTCGACAGTTGAGGTCGAAGAGTTATCCTTCTGTGCGCGTTCAGTGGAGAGGTCAGCCTCCTGAGGCATCGACCTGGGAGTCCGAGTCCGATATGCGGAGCCGCTACCCACACTTGTTTCCTGACTCCGGTACTTCTTTCTTTTGTCCGTTCGAGGACGAACGGTTGTTTTAGAGGTGGAGATTGTGACGACCCAAAGGGTCATCACTTATTTAATTAATCATTTCGAGCTTCTGAGGCCTGGAAAACCTCATTCTATGTTGCCTCGATTTACGTGCACGATCCGAGCATGTAGCCGGAAAGATTTTGTGATAGAAAATATGAATTCTATGAGAAATTTGGATAAAAAATGATATTAATATTGATATGGTTGACTTCGGTCAACATTTTTGGTAAACGGATCCGGACCCGAGATTTGATGGTCCCGAGAGGTCCGTAGGAAAATATGGGACTTGGACATGCGTCCGGAGTCGAATTCTGAGGCCTAGAGCCCAAGTTATGAATTTTTATGTGAAATTGTTTTTGATGCAATTATTAAAGGAAATAAATTAATTGACCTTGGTATCGGGCTCGTATTTTGGTTCCGACGCCCGGTACAAGTCTTAAATATTATATATGTGATTTATGTAAAGTTTGGTGACATTTGGATGTCGTTTGAGATGTTTTGGACCTTGAGTTCCAAGTTAAGAAGTTTTGAAAATCAAAAGTATGAAAATCATGAGTTTGAGGCTTGATTTGATTAAAACGAAGTGATAATGGCGATATGATCGCATGAACAAGTCCATAATGTGTTTTGAGGTTGTGTACAAGTTTGGTTTGGAGCCCGGGGGGGCTCGGGTAAAGATTTGATAGGCCGTTGGATGAAATTCTGAATTTTTGAACTGCTGGTTTTTCACCCAGTTGTTGTCTTCGAAATTGCGAAGAATTTCTCGCAATTGCGAAGGTGGCAGGTCAAGGCAGGGTTCGCAAATGCGAACCCTGGGTCGCAAATGCGAAGGTGCCCAGGACCAGTTGGGTTCGCAAATGCGAATCAAACCTCGCAATTGCGAGGCCTTCAGTAATTGCCTGTCTTCGCAATTGCGAAGAATATGTCGCAATTGCGAAGAAGCTCAGAAGCCTGCTGGTTCGCAAATGCGAACCTTATTTCGCAAATGCGAAAATCCCTGGAAGCAACCTAGTTCGCAATTGCGAACATATGTTCGCAATTGCGAAGACCCCAGATTTGCCTTGGCTTCGCAAATGCGAACAAAAGTTCGCAAATGCGAACTTCCCACCCTTAGCTTATTTTTCAAACTCCAGAAATTGGTCGGGGTTCGCAATTGCGAACCCATGTTCGCAAATGCGAACACAGAGACCTGAAAAACACGAATTTCGGTCATTTCTTCACATTTTACAAAACCAAAACACCCATTTGCGATTCTTCAAGGATTTCTTCTTCATCAAAACGATTGTAAGTCACTTTTTACTTAATTCTTTTATTTCCTAACATCATTAAACATGTTTTTCATAAGAAATCAAAGATTTTCATGGTAAAATTCTTGTTTTTGTTAGAAAATAGGGTTTTTCATAAATTGGGGAATTGGACCTCGAATTGAGGTCCGATTTTGAAACAAATTATATATATGAACTCGTGGGGGAATGGGTAACCGGATTTTGGTCCTAACCCCGAATTCCGACCATGTGGGCCCGGGGTTGAAATTCACTATTCATGGCAGAATGTTGTAAAAGTGGTATTTGGTCTTAAGAATTAGTTTGTTGAGTAGTATTGATGATATTACATCAATTGTGTATAGATACGATTGGATTGGAGTCAAATTCGAAAGGAAAGGGCATTGCTACGGATTAAATCATTCGTAAACTTTTGAAGTAAGTGTTTGTTCTATCCTAGTTTGTAGGAATATGAATTTAGTTATGAATAAATTGCTGAATAAGAGTTATTGGTGTTATACCGGTAATGAAGGTAATTTGTTGAAATTATTATAAATTATTGGTTTAGAACCGGTAATTATAAATATTGTTGATATAGAGATTATTGGCTAAATGCCGGTAATATATATATTTTATAAATTGGGATCGTGTGGTACGCCGACCACAAAGTGACTTAAAATCTTGGCATTAGCCATAGTTGCCGGTAGCCGATTGATATATTTGGGAGCGGGTGGTACGCCTACCACAAGATATGATTATTGATATATTTGGGATCGTGTGGTACGCCGACCACAAAGTGACTTAAAATCTTGGCATTGGCCATAGTTGCCGGTAGCCGATTGATATATTTGGGAGCGGGTGGTACGCCTACCACAAGATATGATTATTGATATAATTGGGAGCGGGTGGTACGCCTACCACAAGATATGATTATTGATATATTTGGGAGCGGGTGGTACGCCTACCACAAGATATAACTATTGATATATTTGGGAGCGGGTGGTACGCCTACCACAAGAGATAAGTACTGTGATAGTTGGGAGCGGGTGGTAAGCCTACCACGAGACATGAAATGAAAGAGGAAATTGAGACAAGAAAGTAAGGTTTATTCTGTTGATTAGATTATTCTGGATAACTTGAGTTATTGACTGTTATTTTAGAGCAGAGTATTTCTTTATAAATGTATTGTATATATATATATATATATATATATATATATATATATATATATATATATATATATATATATATATATATATATATATATATATATATATGTAATACGTACAGGTTTAGGTGGGTGACCGGCCTTAGCCTTGTCACTAGTTCGCTGGGATAGGCCAGGCACTTACCGAGCACATGGGGTCGGTTGTGCTGATACTACGCTCTGCGCTCTTTTGCGCAGATACAGGTTACGGACAGCAGGCAGCGACAGTAGAGACTTGTGGATTTTTCGACTACCGAGACTACGAGGTAGCCTTGCAGAGGCGTCCGCAAGACCCGTTGTCTCTTGTATCTATGCTTTTCATTCCGTTATCTCATGTAATCGAGATAAACGACTTGTATTTTCTTTCAAACGGTTATGTGTATTATTCTTAGAAGTTCGTGAGTATTGTGACACCAATCTTGGGTAGTGTATCGGATTTGGATTTTTCTTTATCACATTTGACTAAGTCTTCCGCTTGTAATTTTTATGTTGTTAATAAGAAATTAGTAATTAATGGAGATGTAATTAATATTTGGCTTGCCTAGCTTCCATTTAGTAGGCGCCATCATGACCCCGATGGTGGGAAATCCGGGTCGTGACATCAAGCTTCCTTCAAAAAGGCTATATGCCTCATTTTCAATCCAATTCACTCCTAATTCACCCGATAGACTCTAACACCGATGTAAAAGCAATAAGCACATAAATGAAAGATAACGGGGTTGTAATTCTCGTGACGACGGGACGGATTGTCACATAACTACACTTGGTATTGATTGAAATTAGTACTCTTGGGAACTGGTTATTGTTTTGAAACTGTACTGTGGTTGCTGGCTGTATCACTGCCATTGCTGATTATTTTCCTCTGCATTTTACATCTACAGGTACACATCTTGTAAATCTCCAAAGCTTATGGAAATAAATTGAAAGTTGTTTGAAGCTTTACTGCTGCAATTTTCTCCTTTCTGTTTTCTTGGTATATTTTTTATATAAAAAATAATTGGACTATATGTAGTAGATCTCCAGAATTGTTAGTTTGAACTATGGACTGTTGGTTATGATATGTCATTTAGTATTTAATGGTTTAGTACTAGGTTCAAATTAATTAAGATCAGCAATTCAGTATAAATTGTAATAAAGTACTTAAGTAGTGAATAATGAAAACAATTACTATGAGCCAAGTGATATATTTTAACGGTGTAAAAGAATTTTGCCAATTTATAGTTTAACTTGTTATAATATGTTATTGATTTTATTTTAAAGGTTTCTATACCAGCTTGTTAGAAATAGTTATCTATTATTACACTTCACCTATTTAAAGTGATCAAAGAATTGCTTATTTCATATATAATCATTTGTTTCGCCGAAAAAGATACGAGATGATCTTCCTTATGTATAGTTCGGTAAAGACACTTTAATACCAATCAGAAGTCTAAGTTAATGGTAAACTTTTGTAAAACTCAAAACTTTTTGTAAAACTCAAAACAATTACGGAAAATTATTGTTCCTTTAAATATTTGTAAATAGTTAATTTCATTGGTTTAAGTCAATTAAAATATGTGTTTAAATTGTGTAAATATTATTTTTCAATTTTGTGTTTTTATTTTTATTTAGATTTTAGCCATGTCTACTTCCATTAAACAGTTAATTTAATATAGCAAACAATATTTCAATTTGAGTATGTAATCAATTAAGATTTTATCTTTTATTGTACAAAAAAATAAGTTTAATAAATATAGTATTTTAAGTTTGTTTTAAAGATAAATTTAGTTTTTTTTTAAATAATTCTATTAGTTTTTAGTATATTACAAAACAAGTCTTAATTTTGTTTTAATCAATTTCTTTTAATACAAGTTAAAAATTTTCGTATTTATTTATTAAATAAAAAAATCGAATTTTTTATTTATTTATTTTATGTTTCATTAATATTTACCATAAATTAATTGGATGTATTGCATATTTTTAGTCTATTAATTAATTAGGATTTTTCTTTATTTATAAAAAAAATAAAAAAATAGAAATGTAGTCATTTTAAGATTTCTTTCAAAAAATAAAGGAGGCGCATCTCGCCATATCAATGTAAAAATACGGGGCTCTCGGTTTTCTTAAATAAAATATTTAGAAATCTAGGATTGGTCGTTTTAGCGAATTTTCACGGCCTCCTAAAAAATAATAAGGCGTTAATATCTTTAGGTACGTCTTTAATAATTTTATCTCCCTAAACTCGGGTGCACATTTATGTGACCCAAATCCAAATCTCAACGGGGTCAAAATATGTTGACAACCACGGGTACATTGATGTGATGTGGTTCGAGATACGTTTTCACAATGTTGCAATCCTTTGTTAAAAATAATATTAATAATAGTAATAAAAGTTGTCAAAGATATAAAATTTGCACATTAATTCATATTTGTTAAGAATCAGATAATCAAGCTGAGTATAATAGTTGAGCGACCATGCTAGAACCACAGAATTAGGGAATGCCTAACACCTTGTCCCGGGTTAACAGAATTCCTTATCCGGATTTCTGGTACGCAGACTATTAAATAGAGTCAAACCTTTCCTCAATTCGGGATTCAAACCGGTGACTTGGGACACCATAAATCTCCCAAGTGGCGACTCTGAATCTCTCAATAAATGAATCCCATTTCGATTGTACTTTAACTGGAAAAACTCCATCGCGCCATTGCGGGTCTGCGCCAAAAGGAAGTGTGACAGCTCTGGCAACTCCACTGGGGAGAAAACCCTAAACCAGTTTTAGAATTCGAGCTTTAAATAATTGTTATATTTGGCTTATATACTATCTGATTTTGTTATATGTTTGTATTTAATGTGCTAAATATTGCTTTTACCGCTTTGATATTTTGTGAATTGTATATAAATTGTGCCGATACCCATTTTTCTCTTTTGAGTCTCTTTAAAATATAATATCGGGCATTTGCGGGACATAGCCCGTTTTCTCAAGATAGCTGTGGTGCTTTGCACCCGGTGAAGGATTTTTAGTCACACATGTTTAGGCGGGGAGTATTGTCAACTAAGCCGGAAAGCCATGCTACCGGTGCACTGACACTCCTTAGCTCGAGTTGTCCGCTTGAGTAAAGCCAGTCTAGACACCTTTTCCAACAAGATGATGAACCCAGAACCACTGGATCAGGGTTTTAGAACTCGAGCTTTGAATAATTGTTGTATTTTGTTTATTATTATCTTGGGTTTAAATGTGCAAAGTGATATTTTTTTATCGCTTTGATATTTTTTGAACTGTATACATATAAATTGTGCCAAAACCAATCTCCTCTCCGAGTCTTCTAAATCATGAAGAAGGGTGCACTTCGGGTGACTTCTTTTCTGTATAGTGTCTAATTCCCACTTTAGAACGAGGTTTGGATAAGTTGCAAAACCGGTGAAGCTTCTGTATTCCCGGGTTGCTGCCTCCTCCTCGGCTCGAGCTGTCCGCTCGGGTGAGCCAGGTCTAGAACAATAAACCCAGGTTTTTAAACCTAGAATAACAAAGCCTCATGCCGGACCCCTAGTAGGAACGTTTGTTTGCGTCATGTTGCATTTGACTTAGGGGACTCAACACAGGGGTTTGGGTCCGTCTAGGACACGTGACCTGAAATGAAAAGATCATCCTGCTGCATCCTATTTGTTTTACGCATTTGTTTGCTTCAGACTTGCATGCTGCCGGTTTTTAAATATTGAGAAAAATGAGAAAAAAAAAGAGAAAATATTTTCAAAATAGTTTGTTTTTTTAAAAAAAAAACAAACAAAAATAAACGTTTTTTTAATAAAAAATGTGTGTTTTATTCTCAAAACAAAAAAAAATATAGTTTACTTGTTTTTCAATAAAAATAAAAATAGTTTGTTTCATTTACTGATGTAGTTTGTTTTTATTAAATCGAACTACGCTGGTTTGATTCTCACTGGATGTGAGATACGTAGACAACCTTTATCAAGTCCAACCTCCCCTTTTGCAAAAAATAGCCAAAAAATATCGAAATTAATTTTTTTCGTCGTAAATAAGCCAGGTGATGTCACTTTTTCCAAAAATAGTCGAATGTTCCTGAGAGGGACGCCGAAAGGCTGACTTTGCATAAATAGCCACTTTTGGTCATTTTTAGGGTTTTTGGTCAATTAACTAAACATAGCCTTAAAATCTTCGTGCCCGAGGTGCTGAAAGGTCGTGTTTACAAAACCATGTCTTTTATTCTAATTGAAAAAAAAAACAAGAAAAAGAGTTAGTGGCAAGTAATTGCTTGAAATTTTGGTCAAAATAAGTCAAGCTAGTTTCGGCGGTGTTTTAAACCGTTCTTGCCGAGATAGCCTTATAGCATCTTTCAGTTGTCGAAAGGCTACCTTAGTAAAAGAATGGACAAGTTTGTAAAGAAATCCTTCCTGGCCTCAAAATTCATATGGAGTTGAGAAGGGGCAACGTTTGCAGAATTAGTCATTTGGTTAAAATTGGCAAACAGAGAGGAATCTGCTAGTTTTTTAATTTATATTTCTTTTGATTAGATCATATGGTGTTTGATTTTCAAGTTTGTAAGTATTTCTTTTCATCAAAATCTGTTAGTATGGCTAGTTTTTAAAGCTTTGTAATCAAGTTTGTTATATTGTGAAAATTAAAAATTCCTGTAAAGAAAAATATTTTATTATTATTGTCCTTTCAGGATGAACTACGCAATGTCTGATTTATGCGGGGTCATGATACGTAGGCAATCTCCATAAGATTTGACCGTAACTAAAAAAAAGAAGAAGATGTTGTTAATAAGGGGAACCGAATGAGTCAATTTATAACATATTTTGTTTTGAATTGTTAATAAAATTAAGGTGGTTGGTTGTGGTACCTCTTCCCTGCACAAAAAACCAGAGGCAAAAGAACATGGCAGAGAATCTCAAGACCAAGTGGGTTGGTACTGATACTCGACAACAACTGGTTGAACGGAACCACGGGTTAATAGAAGAAGTCACAATACTGAGACAACATGTGGCTGACATGTATCAAGCATGGATGGATGGAAAAGCACCACCCTCTCCACCACCTAGCTTCCTGGACTCTGTCCTTACCCGAACACCGAGCTCAATGCCAGATGATCCCCCGCACTCCCCATATATACCCGCCTATCACAACTTTTTCAGCCACCCCAATAGCTCCATCACTCGGTATCCATCTGTCTTTTCTAAGGAATGCCCTCCAGTGACATCCATTATTCCCGACAATAAACACCCACCCGAAGCTCATGTTTCCCAACATTACCCCTCCAAGGTTGCTCACCAGTGTCCCAAACAGAGCCCGCAGGTTGAACCTCCCCAACGACAAGGTCCAGTGGCCGTCTTTGCTAAAGGCCCTCCATATCAAACCCATGGATATCCTTGTAATTCTCCTGGCCCCTACTTCTCCCCACGGGCATACCAGAAACCCCACGGGTCAGGTTTTAGGCCAAATCAGGCCTTTAGAAATGAGAGGCTACTTAAACGAGAAAAGGCTCTCACCCCTTTGGGAGAATCATACGCCAGTTTGTTCCAGAGGCTATGGAAATTGGGCATGTTGAAGCTGATTGAGATAAAGATGTTGAATCCTCTTCCGAAGAAGTTTAATATTTTTTAAAGATGCGCATACTGTTCAGATGCCCTGTGACACGACATGGAGGCATGTTAGAGTCTAAAGTATACAATTCAAAAGCTTATCGATACAGGCAACATTGTCGTGCCAAATCCAAATGCAACAAACACTGGCCAAAGTCCCTCTCCAGTGCATAACGATACGAGTATGGCAGGAATGATTGATCGTAAAAATAAGCCGGCAGAGGTAACCCAGAAGCCGTTTGCTAAAAATAATGCGATAAAGACTTGTGAAAATGCCAACAATCTTGGTGTGAAATTTAGTGGCTAAGACGCCTCGTTTGGTAATTGGGAGGATTTTTGGTGGTTTATTTTGTTGTCATTTATGTTGCCCGGGTTAGGTTAAGGGTTGTAATCCGGATTTTGTCTTGTGGTCAAACCCTCTTATTCTTCCATCTTTGTCATATCAGTTTGCTTAAGTTTTGTCAGGTTTCATTTCAGTGTTGTACTTTGGTTTGTTTTGTTTGTTTTGTCATTGAACCGTTTCTCCGTTAATAAAAAATCCAATCTTTTGTTACCCCTAGTCCTCTACTTTGATTAAATTCATTATATTTATCTTTTGTTCAAACGCCGATTCTAGCGACATGACATGCGCACATCTATAGGACTAAGCTTAATCATGAACCATTGGAATGGTGATCGTGACATTTAAAGGAAAATAAGAACATAATGAGATCATTTGGAGCATGAGTCATGTGAAAGTGGGGCAAGCAAAATAGGAAGAAAACCGTAAAGGCAAGCTAGCAAAATTTACATGGGTTCGTTCATAATAATGAAAATGAGAGTATTGCCCAACAGTGCTCTAAAAGATATGACGAATGTTTAATTGTATTGTTTGCACTCGGCATGTTTTGAAGATTGGGATGACGAAGGCATTTTGTTCTGCTACCCAAACACTTTATCCTTCATTAACCCTTTGAGCCTTATGTATTTTCTTTCATACCCCCCATTCGGACTCAGTAGCAAAGGAATACATAGCAAAAAAAGAGAAAAGAAAAGAAAAGAAAGAAAAGCAAAAAGAGAAAAAAGAAAAGAAAAAAGAAATAACAAAACGAACAAAAAAAAGAGAAAAGAAAATGAATGAAAAAGAGAAACTTGTAAAAACGAGGAACTGGGAACTACGTTTGACCTGATTCCTCAAAGAGGATACGTAGGTGCTTCACAGCTCGGTCATAGTGTGAATAAACTAAAAAATCCCCAAGCAAGAAACTGGGGCAAATAATTGTGTTTATTATAAATAAATCTGGGTCCGAAGGTTGTAAATTGTGAACCCAAAGTTGAATTGTTTTAAGCTTTTAATACCCTTTCTTTCTAGCCCTATCCAGATCCCACATTACGGTCCAAAGAAAGACCTTCCGATCAGTCTTCAAAAGATGCCACGTCAGGCGAGTGAAAGAGTCCTATCAGAACATAACACTCTGATTCTCGGCAGAAAAGACTCTGATTTCCAACAGAAGAAATATGAGAGAGTCTTAGTAGTAACACCCTCAATCCCCAGCTGAAGAGTAATACAAATGAGAGAGTCTTATCGGTGAAAACCTTCACGGGAACCATAAGGCGATGACAGCTGAGAGAAAAATCGAAATGAGAAAGGCTTGATAGTGAAAACCCTTCGGGCACTACAAGTCGAATAAAGATGAAGAGTTAGATGGAAATCACCAGACATAAATCTTGAAAGACGATTGACGACGGAGGATAGGCCATATGTGCATGTCATGACCATTTATAGTCGGTATCCGCGTTTGATAAAGTTTTACTTTATAATTTCTTTTGTTAGAAAGTCATATTTTCTTTGTCTTCTATATTGGTTTCCTTTTTTCTTTCTCCTTTCATCAAAATTCCTCAGTAGAGTCTGTTTGGTCAAAACAAGTTAGAAATGGCTTCAAAATTTGCCATCAACTTTCCAATTATGTAAGACGAGATCTGATTGGTACACCCAAGTGGTATAAGGAAGGAGGGAACAAACGCAAGGCCAGTGTCAAAAAGGACATTTCCCAGCAAGAGGAAATTGACAAAGGGATGTATCAGTTTCACGAAGGATATCTCCAGCCAAAAGCGAAGGTTGATAAGTTCGAGGCCAATGCCAATAAGACTCAAAGGTCAGGGAAATGCTCGTTCCTAAGATATGCTACAAAAGAAGAAGGATATCCCCACCAAAAAAGAATTTTCAGTGACATGGATGAATAAGCAAATGTTTCATCTATAAAACATGCAAGATCCTCAAGCAGAGTCACTAACGTAAGAATTTGGGTGGTCAAGATACCAGTGGAAAACAATGGTGAAAGGCTTGTGAACAAAAGTCGTCAAGGAGGGCGAGGAAGCAGGAAAGGGAAAAACTAATCCCCAGCAGGAATATCATCCCCAGCAAACAGCAAGCTTTTGACAATGAAATGCAGAGCAGGGAAAAAGAAGGAGAACTGTCCCTAGCAAGAACATCACAACCAACCACGTTGTTTTAAACTAACGAGTTTTCTTTGATTTGAAGCATGAAAAGGAAATGGCGTTAATAACGGAAAGGTGTGCCACAAGGAAGATTATCGAACTGGGGTAGAAAAGTTTCCTTTCATTTGGAAAAATTTCTGGAAGACAGGTATCCATTTGAGGAAGAAGAAAGATAACACTAGTTTTAAGGGAAGTGACCCTTGAACCTGTATTATCCCCAGCAGTGTGGAAAGAAAGAAAATAACAAGTTTCAATGAAAGGAATCGTATCCCTAGTGGACAGAACAAAAACGATGAAACTTGTATTCAGAAAAGAAAGAAGCCACTGTCATCCCCGGCAGCTTTCAAAAGAATAAAATACCGATTTTGAAGCAATAAAATTTCCCCAGCAGTATTAACTCTAGCAGGTAAGTAAATCGTATCCCAGCAGTCAAAATCTCAGTCGGATGAATCTTTCTCGTGAGATCACAACAATTTAAACCTAGTCTGAGGAATTATCTCCTAGCGTCAAAGTCTTAGTATGATGAATCTCTCCTAAGACATCAAAATCTCATTCCGATGAATCTTTCTCCTAAGATCACAACAATTTAGACCTAGTATGAGGAATTATCTCCTAGTGTCAAAGTCATAGTCTGATGAATCTCTCCTAAGACATCAAAATCTTAGTCCGATGAATCTTTCTCCTGAGATCACAACAATTTCGACCTAGTATGAGAAATTATCTCCTAGCGTCAAAATCTTAGTCTGATGAATCTTTCTCCTAAGATATCAAAATCTTAGTCAGATGAATTTTTCTCCTGAGATGGTAATCATTCGATCTATACATTTTCATGTCTTAGCATTAGGCGCCCACCTGTATAACGAGGGAATACATTTCATGTCTTAGCATTAGGCGCCCACCTGTATAACGAGGGAATACATTTCATGTCATAGCATTAGGCGCCCACCTGTATAAAGAGGTAATACATTTTCATGTCTTAGCATTAGGTGCCCACCTGTATAACGAGGGAATACATTTCATGTCTTAGCATTAGGTGCCCACCTGTATAACGAGGGAATACATTTCATGTCTTAGCATTAGGCGCCCACCTATATAACGAGGGAATACATTTTCATGTCTTAGCATTAGGCGCCCACCTGTATAACGAGGGAATAAATTTCGTGTCTTAGCATTAGGCGCTCACCTATATAACGAGGGAATACATTTCATGTCTTAGCATTAGGCGCCCAACTGTATAACAAGGGAATACATTTTCATGTTTTAGAATTAGGCGCCCACCTGTATAACGAGAGAATACATTTCATGTCTTAGCATTAGGCGCCCAGCTGTATAACAAGGGAATACATTTTCATGTCTTAGCATTAGGCGCCCACCTGTATAAACGAGGGAATACATTTCGTGTCTTAGCATTAGGCGCCCACCTGTATAACGAGGGAATACATTTCATGTCTTAGCATTAGGCGCCCACCTGTATAACGAGGGAATACATTTTCATGTCTTAGCATTAGGCGCCCACCTGTATAACGAGGGAATACATTTTCATGTCTTAGCATTAGGTGCCTACCTGTATAACGAGGGAATACATTTTCATGTCTTAGCATTAGGCGCGCACCTGCACAACGAGGGAATACATTTCATGTCTAAGCATTAGGCGCCCACCTGTATAACGAGGGAATACATTTCATGTCTTAACAGTAGGCGCCCACCTGTATAACGAGGGAGTACTTTTCATGTCTTAACATTAGGCGCCCACCTGTATAACAAGAGGAATATTTTTCAGTTTTTATATAGCAGGTATTGAAACTAGCACCCACCAGGAAGGTATAGGGACACATCAGAAGATCCCCAGGACAAATCCAAGTTCAGAAGTGAGAAAGAAAGCAATAGTGGCCGGAAAAGCTCTGCACGTTACGGGTTTTGAAACCAGTAGCCCATCCTAAAGCAGAAGGTTATAGCAAGATTCTCAGCGCAAAATCCAAGCGCATAAGTTAGAAGAGACACGAGACACACCCGGAGAGGATTAGCTCTCAATCTTTGTCTACCTCCTCAATATAACAGACTTGACAGAGAAAGCTCTATCCCCAGCCGATTGAGCAAAACGAGAAAAACTGATGTTCTAAGAAGGAAAGGCCAAAGCCATCTCAAAGTTCTCAAAAGAAAGCACTGAAAGAAACACGAGACGACAAGAAGGCCAAGCGACATGGATATGTTGAAGATAGATGAGATCTTATGATGCATAGGCTAGTTTAACTTCTTGTTTTCCCTTTTAGCATGGTGTAATAAAGAGATCGGTAAGCAGTGATAGCAGCAGCAACAGCAGTGACAGTAAAGCCACAGTCCCATGGTAGTCCCAGCTACCAAAACTTCCCGAACTACATTGACCTAATTTCTGTTTAACCCAGGATATGTAGGAGACCTTTTGAAGCAAAGGTTCGGTCAAGTCTTTCAAAAAGAGCTTCACATGGAGTACTCAAACGGGCAAAAATCGCTTGTATCCGCTCACTTTTCTTTGCACGAAAATTCTTCATGTTTTCGCGCAAAGAGGGGCAGCTGTGAGTACGTGATTTTTGCCCTATATGAGAATTACTCCCAAAATATTCAAAATAAATAATTTTTGTGTACTTTGCAATTATTGTGGATTTTTGTGTTATTTTCTCTTATTGTTTGCGTTTGCGTGTCCGTGTTTAAATAAATGAAAAATACAAAAATATATTGCATTTGTATATAAAATTCATGTTCGCAATTAAGATTAATCAAGTTTATTTGACAAAAATGGAAAATCACAAAAAAATATGTATTTTTGCATTTTTAGCATTTAATGTCCCAATTGCGTGATTTTTAAATTGGTGTGATAATTGTTATTTGACGTTAATTAGCATTTTTTTTAAAAAGTTAGTTTGGTTTTGTAATTTAATTTAGGGGTCTTCGTTTTAATTTTTTGGAAATAAATGAAAAAGGAAGTCTTGGTCTTATGAACTATTTGAATTAAAAGAAAAGAGACCAAGCCCAAAACAATTCTAATCCAAACCCAACCCAAAAAATACAACCCTTACCCGCCCAAATCAGCTTGACCCGACCCGGTTGCACCATGACCCAAAACCTCTCATTTCATTACACACATTTCACTAAAAGAAAAAAACCCTAAAGACCCAACCCCATTTTTCCCCAGTGGCCGCAACACACATGACCCCCCCCCCCCACTTTATCTTCTTCGCGTCCCACCACCCAAACAAACCAGCCACCCCCAAATCTTCAGCCACAGAAACCAGCGAAGAAACCCTCCCCGATCGGGTCTTTTTCTCAAAAAAATAAAATAAAAGGAGTCATCCTCCATGGCTTTTGGTTGAAGAAGAACGAACAGCCACCGGACCTCGCTCCATCTCCCTCATACTGGAACTCCACCACCGGTAGCTACTAGCACGCCCACGAAAGCGGCTGATGTCTCATCAACCAAAGCACCTACGTCTCGTCGGAGAGGCGGCGGCCAGAAACGAAAATGTCACGACCCCAAATCCGGTCGTGATGGCGCCCAGCACACTACTAGGCCAGCCTGACCAATCAATAACAATAACGGAGCTAGGAGCTCGCCTTATCCCATTTAAACATATCAAAACATGAAACAACAGTGATAGATATATATCAAACAGGGAACCAAGTCCCAAAACATACCAACTCCCATAGACCGAAGGGTCAAGAGTCATGAGCCTCTAAAAGAACATAAGTGTAATAACGGTTTACAAGATACCAAGTGCGGAAGAAATATCAATACATAATCAAAGACAGTAGGAAGGAATATCGGGTCCTGCGGGCTCTGCAGCTACCTCGAATATCCTACAGGAGTTGCCTCGAACAGCTGTCAGATCACTGCTGAGAGGTACCTGGATCTGCACACAAGGTGCAGGGAGTAAAATGAGTACTGCCAGACTCAGTGGTAATAAACAAGGGTAAGACAGCGTAGATAAGAAATCCGCAATAAAGCACTATGTAAGGTTGTAATAAAATCCCCTTTACCAGAATCAATATCAACTTTACCTGTACCAACAAGTATCAACAACAAGTATATATAACAACTAGCAGGTGTAGCTAAAATTCAATGCAATGCATGAAATGACCGCTACGGCGTGTAGCCCGATTCAATTTGGGTACCCGTGCTCACTGTGGGGGTTCACACTCTGGAGGGGCTCCTACAGCCCAAGCACAATATCATGAAGATACGCTGCAGCCCAAGCACAATATCATGAATATACGCTGCGGCGCGCAGCCCGACCCACTACCAGTCAGCTAATATGCAATTACAGCCTCGCGGACTCCAAAGTAGTTTTGGAAACTCTTTTATCATTTTTCAGTTAAAAACAGGACTATCAAGTTCTAGAGATTGGAAATAACATGATAACAATAAATAGCTACGGACTGGTAGTAAACTAACATGTCTATATCACAAGACAATGAAAATGATCCTCGCGGGATCCAATGACTGGCTCGCAGCCCACAAGTATACTCAACCATCCAAGAAGGAGGTTCAACGGCTCAAGAGTGGCCAATATCACAATATAGTATGCAACCATCCGAGTAGGAGGTTTAACGGCACAAGAATAGCCCGTATCATATACTGAAACAACAGGTCGGACTAAGCTATAGTCCTTAATACACAATCGACCCCGCACTCACAAGAGAGTACGTGTCTCGCTGCTATACAACATCACAAAGTTTTGTACCGGGGTTTCGAACCCGCTGGTCATCACCCACATCTATTACTCACCTCAATACAGCGCGACGACTACTCCGCGATGCCCTCGCCACGAGAATCAAGGTCTGCACGCATAGAATCTGATCAAATATAGTAAATACACAACAAATTAGGCCAATGGGACGACACCCAATCAATACAACTCAATTTACATAAAAATTCCCAAAGTTGGCAAAACCCGACTTTGGGTACACTTCTCGAAAAATTACGAAAGTTACATATTTGGAACTCTCATCTCAATACGAGTCTAGTCATATAAAATTTACCAAATTCGGACTCCATTTGCCCACTCAAATCCTTGTTTTTCTATAATTTAGGCCTAGGGTTAAAACCCACCTTTAATATCCCATTTACAGAGAATTAACCAAGGATTTCATGTTAAAAAGATGTAATTAATCCATAAAACTTACCTCCGACGAAGCCCCGATGATTTCCCAGCAATCTCCCGTCAATACCTTCTCTTAGAACTTAAAAATGGAGGTTTTGGGTATGGGATTCGCGAATGGACTGTTCTGTTATATTAATTCACTGACTGCCAGGCGACCCTATGCGATCGCAGCCACAGGCTCGCGATCGCAATGAAAAATTTTACCAGGCTCCAAATTTACTCTACGCGATCGTGACTAAACCCACGCGATCACATTGCTTCATATAAATAACCCTACACGATCGCAGGCATCCTCACGCGATCACACTGCTTCCAATTCCTGACTTACGCGATCACAGACTTCACTTCACGATCGCAGAGCACAAGGTTTTCCCCCTACGCGATCGCACACTTGGCATTGCGATCGCGATACATTACAGCCACACCATACGCGATCGCATGGCTATCTCCGCAATCGCGGAGAGCAAAATAGCTCTGCAATTATTGCAGCAAAAAACAGTAGTGCCTTTGGCACAAATTGGTCCGTTTAGACACCCAAATTCATCTCGAGGCTCCCGAGACCCCAATGAAAACTACCAACATACTCCAAAACACGATACAAACTTGTTCCAATCATAAAAACATCATCCTAAATATCAAAATCACCATTTTCACACGGATTCAAGCCTAATTTTCTTCAAAACTTTCAAAACTAACATTCAATCCAAAACCCGATCAAATGACGTCCGAATGACCCGAAAATTTGCAGACATATCCAAAATTACATAATGGAGCTATAGAAATTGTCGGAATTCCATTACGACCCCCAGATCAAAATCTCACCTACCATCCGGTTTTTGCCAAAATTCAACCTTCGCCAATTCAAGCCTAAAACTACACCGGACCTCCAAATTCAATTCTGATTGCTCTCCTAAGTCATGAATGATCCCCCGAAACTAGTCGAATCATCAGAATCCGATTCTAATCACACTAACTCAATAGTCAACCCTAGGTTGACTTTCCATATCCAAGCTTCCTTCAAAAAGGCTATATGCGTCATTTCCAATCCGATTCACTCCTAATTCACCCGATAAACTCTAACACCAATGTAAAAGCAATAAGCACATAAATGCAAGATAACGGGGTGGTAATTCCCGTGACGACGGGCCGGGTCATTACATTCTCCCCAACTTAAGCAAACGCTCGTCCTCGAGCGGACTCAAAGTTGTACTAGAAGCAACCCAATAGTTGAATGACCTTACCAAGCATATATTCGGGGTGATGCCACTTCACCCTAGCTATCATAAGTCCAATAACACGATATAGCTGAAATTTCACAGACCATCTGAACCATAAACCAGATTGCACTTTCCGAAATCATATACTAATTGTTAATCCCATGCCTATACTCAGGATACACTAGAATCCACTGCAATAAGGGATACTCACCACTCTAGGTGAGATCATATGATGTATCAAACCACAATCACTCGAGACGATAGTCTCTAATCACAACAATTTCCCACGATAACCAAATACCAACGGAAAGACTTTCTTCATTAGATAGGGTCTTAGTCCAACACCTTCATATACTGCCCACGGCAACCGAATACGCGATATATCGAATCCATCTCTCAGGTCAACCATTCATGAATCCATTTCCCTTTTAACTGATACCACAATAGATTTCGGAGCCGAACCTCGATATTACCTTTCTAACCAACTGAAATCACATATACTCACACTCATTATTGGCTTCAATGATCATTTCAATTATAACACACCGCACTGGTGATATGACACCTCAACACCGGCCTAAGCCGCGACGAGCACAACATAGGCTCCAATAGAAACGTCTGAACACACTCGAATCATGACAGCTCAAATCATGACAACTGTCTCCAGCAAAAGAGCTGCAATTCAATTCCTATGTGCCATCATAATATAGAACTGAGATCGCGTCTCGCATTATAGAAATAGAGTACCTGAATCCTCCTCGAGAGGTCATAACATCATGTGGCCTTGCCACGATTCGTGATTCTATCCACACACTATTACTCATGAAGCACCTCAAGTTTCCAAGCTTAAAACGGTTAGCCACGCACCGATCTAGGTCTTGAACCCAAGCAATCAACCTCACCTATGGTGAAATAATTAATGTATGCTTTCAAATCCTGATAGGACACAACTAATGCGCCATTCGCCAAGCGATACTCAATACGGACTTTTCCTCAGAAGCGAGGATATTGTATACTAGGTAGCATATAACTAACTATATTTTCAAAATATTCTGTTGCGTCGTGCAACCCACTCCAATGACATACACGTGGCGGCGTGCCACCCGATCCACGCATAAATCTCGCAAAAAGGAATTGCACATCGAGTCAAATTTCTCATTACAGTGAACATATATAGCCTCAAGTTCGGCCACAAGAAACGCATCTGACAAAGTTCCTCAATACCGGAATTGAATCCATGGTAGAAACCTCTACACATATATCCGCCATGAAGGCCTAACTGACAAAGCAATTCCTACCAGCCGTCCGCTGGCCCTAGTGTACAGTACCCTGCTGGAGCATGATCTGATGCGCTCTGCCACACAGTTGTGGCATTCCTCTGATATAGTCCATATCACATTAGTCTAGACGACCTGACTTATGCCAACTAGTTTACAATCATATATCATTATTCAAATTCGTCATATCCAGTAACGAGAGAGCCACTAGGGCTTCCAATTTCCAATAATCATCAAACGGTGCCGATACACATGACATACCACCACTGCATAGGCGGATTAACGAGGACTTCAAGTCTCTAACACATGAATAACTATGCCTGATTCCGTACTTCACCGTACGAATACATAACGCACATCAAGCGTCTATTCATACCACGAAAGCCATTCAGGAATTTCACTATGCCATCAACGACTCAATTATTACAGTCAATCCAACAAGAGAATACCACCATACCACTAGATATTATCAGTTTACATTACCTTGTCCTTTTGGACCATATTCACTACCAATTCACTAGAGTAGCAGTACCATTTTCCTTAATCACCAGAAAGATCGATTCTTATGTCACCTGCAGCTGCCCGCGCTGCTCAATAATTTTTAATGACTTCTCATATATTATGAGCTGGTCTCAAAACCTTGAATATGCCATTATCAACTTTCCATAACACATCGCATATACCATACCACACCAAGATAACATGTAAATTCATATCCCTTTCCTATGCCGCAAACATCGGCGCACTCCACTAGTCAAGGCCTTTAATGATCCCATATAGAGAAAACTCATTACCCATTCCAAGCTTTGCGTACCAATAGGAAATAGACTCATTTTCAAACCACGGTAAAACACATCATAAATTCTTTCTCCCAATTACATTGCATAAGTTAAACTGCCAGGACTGAGTCCTTATACCTATATCGAGTTACACAACTGCCAACACTCACGAGCTTTGTTGCATAATATCTGCAAGACTCATTACTTCAAACATATACTAGGAATTAATCGTATTCCTTATCATACCGATTCGGTTTATTAACAAATTGTTCCATCCACCCAGTTTTCTTTCTGATTCATCCTTAATTTAATATTAGCCATTACTGTAGCACCATAATACATCAACTCATGTTACCACACAAGACTCGTACATAAGACCACACGGTCTAAGACACATAGGCCACTGAATACTCTCTCAATGTTTCCCAGAAGGACCATATTCTACAATACTTTATTTCGAAGAACTTCTTGAGATTTGAATTCGTTATCATTACCATCCAATACGGTTACATAGAACCCCATCATTCGCATGATATAGCACAAGTCTTGATCAATTCTAACGAAACCACCGTCTTTAGCCACATGCACAATCTTAAGACACCCGACTGTTACAAGCAAAATCTTAAACACCACAAAACTATTATCGGGCGTCATTCACCCCTTATTCAGCTGTAATTCAACTGTCTTATTGGACAGAACCACTCGTGCCTTGCTAGAAATCTGACACCACAGAACATGATTATACATATACGATTAGCTATCTCTCTTTTCTATACACCAAACATTCCTTACCATCATCAGTTCAAAACAATCCCAATATTTCTTCATATCTACGAAGCACCATAACCTTTATCAGAATTTTCCAACATACTTAGAGACAAATTCAACATAGAACACAACAGTGCTATCAATTAATCAATAACAACTTCCGCAACTTGGCTCGGAGCCATACATCAAGCACTTTTAGCCACTCATAGCATTCTTGCTCAAATGATGCCACAAAGTTCTAGTTGGATTAAACTCAAGTCATTTACAAGCTTCGGCGGAGTTCCGAATTATTAGAAATATTAATTCTTTTGAAATTCTTGTATTCATTCACACACAACAGTTAAGCCCACTCTTTAGGTGATAAAATCTTTTCTAAGTCCCAAATTTTTCCAAAAATTTCGGCAGAGTTTCCTTTGTAAATTGGCCTATCCACCGGCCAGAGAATCACCAAAACCATCCTAGCAATACATTCACAACTCGACGAGACATCACAATGCATATCGACAACATTAGTCTCAATACTACACAAATCATATTATCATAATTGGTACAGAATCGATGCTAGGAGACTCAGCTCCCACATTTCTCACAAATGCTAAGTATGACAAACACCCTTTTTCAACCATTTTCTGAGCCTTTAAAAATGAAATAACACGGCTAGGGACGAAATCAGTCGAACCCCGCCACTCAATCTGACAAATACCAGGAATAGCCAACGTAACTGTCTTAGCATGACAGTCCAATATAGCACGGTACGGAGACAACCAGTCCATACCCAGTATCACATCAAAGTCCACCATCCCCAACAATAACAGATCTGCCTGGGTCTCTAGACCCCCAATAGAAACAACACAGGATCTATAGACACGATCCACAACAATCGTATCACCCACATGGGTGGATACATGAACGGGTAAATCAAGACTACCACGAGTCGCACCCAAATGATGTGCAAAATAAGAAGACACGTATGAGTATGTGGACACTGGATCAAATAGAATAGAGGCATCTCTGTGATAGACAGAAATCATACCTGTAATCACTGCATCGGAGGCAAGCATCACGCCTGTCAGGAAGTGCATAGAACCGTGCCTGGCCTCCACCAGATCTCTCCTCGCCCCTTGGGCGACCACGAGAAGACTGACCTCCACCTCTACTAGACTGAGATGGTGCTGAAGATGAGGGCTGATCCCTCTGCTGAGTCCTGTCCCTACGGAGTCGAGGGCACTGTCTCCTCATGTGGCCAAACTCACCACACTCATAACATGAACCTGGTGTTGGAGAAGGGGACTGAAGGGAACCCCTCGCCGCAGAAGAACCCTGGGCACTAAGTGAAGACTGACCCTGCTGAAATCCTTGTCGACCATGACCATAAGAACCGCCGCTCTGCTCAGGGCGGCCTGAATGAGATGGTCTAGATGAGCGACATCTGCCCTGCTGCAAATGCCCTCTAGATGGAGCACTACTGGAACTGCCAGAAGCACGAGGCCTCTTAGCCTCCCGCTCCTCTCTCTCTTGGCGATGATCCGCCTCAATGGAGCGCGCCATATCCACAACCTCCTCAAATGATAACGATAGAACTCTCTCTCTGGTCATAATAATACGGATGGAGTAGTTGAGACCATCAATGAACCTCCTAATCCTCTCCCTATCAGTAGGGATCATCCATGTGGCATGCCAAGCCAACTGTGTTAATCTGAGCTCATACTGGTTCACAAACATGTCGCCCTGAACCAACCACTCAAACTGGCGACGTAGCTCCTCGCGATGAGACTGCGGTACATATTTCTCTAGGAAGAGAGTAGAAAACTACTGCCATGTAAGAGGTGCTGCTCCTGTAGGCCTACGCCTCTCAAACTCCTCCCACCAATCAAATGCGAGACCAGTAAACTGAAAGGTAGTAAATGAAACTTCACTGGATTCAAGAATACCAGCTGTACGCAACATCCTCTAACACTTATCTAAGAAACCCTAGGCATCCTCGCCCTCAACACTACTGAAATGGGGTGGCTGAAGTCTACCAAATCTCTCTAGAGAACGCTGCTCGTCGTCGGACATAGCCTCAACCATATGCTCTGGAGCTGGTACAGTTGGAGGAATAACTGGTGGAACCACCTGAGCGGGGACCGCCTCTGGCGTCTGAAGTCCCTGAACAACCTGCTCAGGACAACAAGATCGCACGACAGAGTTCAAGAAAAATGAAGTGTTTCCTAAAGGTTCGCAGCCTCCCAAGGATAAGTACAGGCGTCCTCATACCGATCCACAAGACTCTACTAATTGGCTCAAGACTGATGAGGCCTAGTAAACCTAGGCTCTGATACCAACTTGTCACGAACCCAAAACCCGATCGTGATAGCTGCCCTACCTCTAACTCTAGCATGACCGCGCCCACGACCTCTAGTAGGTGGCAATGGAGGTCGTCCACCTCGTCCTAATGCTCGCGTTCTCGCCATCTGTGAGAGAATAGAATATAGAAGTTCAGTTCTCAGGACAACAAGATAGCACGATAGAGTTCAAGAAATGTGAAGTGTTTCCTAAAGGTTCGCAGCCTCCCAAGAATAAGTACAGGCGTCCCCGTACCGATCCACAAGACTCTACTAACCGGCCCAAGACTCATGAGGCCTAGTAAACCTAGGCTCTGATACCAACTTGTCACGACCCCAAATCCGGTCGTGGTGGCGCCCAGCACACTGTTAGGCCAGCCTGACCAATCAATAACAATAATGGAGCTAGGAGCTCGCCGTATCCCATTTAAACATATCAAAACATGAAACAACAGTGATAGATATATATCAAACAGAGAACCAAGTCCCAAAACATACCAACTCCCATAGACCGAAGGGTCAAGAGTCATGAGCCTCTAAAAGAACGTAAGTGTAATAATGGTTTACAAGATACCAAGTGCGGAAGAAATATCAATACAGAATCAAAGACAGTAGGAAGGAATATCGGGTCCTGCGGGCTCTGCAGCTACCTCGAATATCCTAAAGGAGTCGCCTCGAACAGCTGCCGGATCACTGCTGAGAGGTACCTGGATCTGCACACAAAGTGCAGGGAGTAAAATGAGTACTGCCAGACTCAGTGGTAATAAACAGGGGTAAGACAGCGTAGATAAGAAATCCGCAATAAAGCACTATGTAAGGCTGTAATAAAATCCCCTGTACCAGAATCAATATCAACTGTACCTGTAGCAACAAGTATCAACAACAAGTATATATAACAACTAGCAGGTGTAGCTAAAATGCAATGCAATGCATGAAATGACCGCTACGACGCGTAGCCCGATCCAATTTGGGTACCCATGCTCACTGTGGGGGTTCAAACTCTGGAGGGGCTCCTACATCCTAAGCACAATATCATGAAGATACGCTACGACGCGCAGCCCGATCCACTATATATACCGTTGCGGCGTGCAGCCCGACCCACTACCAGTCAGCTAATATGCAATTACAGCCTCGCGGGCTCCAAAGTAGTTTTGAAAACTCTTTTATCATTTTTCAGTTAAAAACAGTACTATCAAGTTCCAGAGATTGGAAATAACATGATAACAGTAAATAGCTACGGACTGGTAGTAAACTAACATGTCTATATCACAAGACAATGATAACGATCCTCACGGGATCCAATGACTGGCTCGCAACTCACAAGTATACTCAACCATACATGAAGGAGGTTCAATGGCTCAAGAGTGGCCAATATCACAATATAGTATGCAACCATCCGAGTAGGAGGCTCAACGGCTCAAGAATCGCCAATATCATAATACAGAAATAACAGGTCAGACTAAGCTATAGTCCTTAATACACAATCTACCCCGCACTCACAAGAGAGTACGTGTCTTGCCGCTATACAGTGTCACAAAGTGGTGTACCGGGGTTTCGAACCCGCTTGTCATCACCCACATCTATTACTCACCTCAATACAGCGCGACGACTACTCCGCGATGCCCTTGCCACGAGAATCAAGCTCCGCACACGTAGAATCTGATCAAATATAGAAAAATACACAACAAATTAGGCCAATGGAACGACACCAAATCAATACAACTCAATTTACATCAAAATTCCCAAAGTTGTCAAAACCCGACTTTCGGTACACTTCTCGAAAAATTACGAAAGTTACATATTCGGAACCCTCATCTTAATACGAGTCTAGGCATATAAAATTTACCAAATTCGGACTCCATTTTCCCACTCAAATCCTTGTTTTTCTACAATTTAGGCATTAGGTTAAAACCCACCTTTAATCTCCCATTTACAGAGAATTAACCAAGGATTTCATGTTAAAAAGATGTAATTAAGCCATAAAACTTACCTCCGACGAAGCCCCAATGATTTCCCAGCAATCTCCCGTCAATACCTTCTCTTAGAACTCAAAAATGTAGGTTTTGGGTATGGGGTTCGCAAATGGACTGTTCTGTTATATTAATTTAGTGACTGCCAGGCGACCCTATGCGATCGCAGCCACATGCTTGCGATCACGATGAACAATTTTACCAGGCTCCAAATTTACTCTACGCGATCGCAACTAAACCCACGCGATCGCATTGCTTCAGATAAATAACCCTACGCGATCGCAGGCATCCTCACGCGTTCGCACTGCTCCCAATTCCTGACTTACGCGATCGCAGACTTCACTTCGCCATCGTAGAGCTCAAGGTTTTCCCCCTATGCAATCACAAACTTGGCATTGCGATCGCGATGCATTACAGCCACACCATACGCGATCGTATGGCTATCTCCGCGATCGCGAAGAGCAAAATAGCTCTGCACTTATTGCAGCAGAAAACAGCAGTGCCTTTGTCACAAATTGGTCCGTTTGGACCCCGAATTCATCCCGAGGCTCCCGGGACCCCAACAAAAACCACCAACATACTCCAAAACACGATACAAACTTGTTCCAATCATAAAAACATCATCCTAAACATCAAAATCACCATTTTCACACAGATTCAAGCCTAATTTTCTTCAAAACTTTTAAAACTAACATTCAATCCAAAACCCGATCAAACGACGTCCGAATGACCCAAATATTTGCAGACATGTCCAAAATTACATAACGGAGCTATAGAAATTGTCGGAATTCCATTACGACCCCCGAATCGAAATCTCACCTACCATTCGGTTTTTGCCAAAATTCAACCTTCGCCAATTCAAGCCTAAAACTACACCGGACCTCCAAATTCAATTCCGATTGCTCTCCTAAGTCATAAATGATCCCCCGAAACTAGTCGAATCATCAGAATCCAATTCTGAGCACTCTAACTCAATAGTCAACTCTAGGTTGACTTTCCATATTCAACCTTCCTTCAAAAAGGCTATATGCCTCATTTTCAATCCAATTCACTCCTAATTCACCCGATAGACTCTAACACCGATGTAAAAGCAATAAGCACATAAATGCAACATAACGGGGTGGTAATTCTCGTGACGACGGGCCGGGTCGTCACAGAAAAACAAGCGCCATTGGAAGCGGCGGTGCCGGTTCAACTCCTCCATCAACTTCGTCGAAGTGTCAAGCGCGTGAGAAGCAGTCATCAATCCATTTTCTACCGATCCCAACACCTAGATAGCCTCAGCAACACAAATCGGACTTTTGTTTGATCTTTTAAGTTGGGTTGAAATCTCAGAAAACTAGAAAATATACTTTGCGTCTTCTACTTTCTCCTGTCGATTTTGAGTATTTGGTTTTCAAATGGAGTTCAATTACAGTGAGTTTGTCGTTCGATTCATCGAGGACGAGTTTTCCGATGAGTTTCCCGGATAGATTTTATTTCCATTCAAGTTCGTCTTTGTTCCGATTCGGTCAGTAGCTTCAATTTTTATTTCTTTTGTCCGTGTTTTAATTTGTTTGATTTGTCCGTGTTTTATGTGATAACATCTTATGTTTGTTTACTGGTGTTATAACATCTATTGAGTATAATAAGGAAGCAACTATGAGAATCAAAGTTATTATGTAGTGACTGCTTTGTATAATTGTGTTGGTTACTTTGATAATGTAATATAGTATTTTATTTGAATTTGCTTGAACTACAAAAGAAGAAAGTATGCTGTAATCTATAAGCACTGTGTTATGTTTGTATTGGCCTTCAAGATTTGTGTATGTGTGTTAACATATGAATAAGCATGCATTGTTATCAAATTGCTTTATGACTATTGAATACAGTATGTGTGTTTTGTTTGTGTGATATCTGCTATTTTTTTTGTTTATTTTAGTTTAGGTTTTTATGTTGGTTGTATATTTCATGTTTATTTTGGTTTTGTTTGTTGTTTTAAGTAACAAAAAAATATGTTGATGAAATTTTGGGCAAAACAACAAAGCAGTGAATTAGTAATAATTGAGGGCTGCTATTAAATTGGGGGGGGGGGGAGGGCAATTAAACAATTAGTTTAGGGGTTGTGTATAGGAGGTCCCTAGTTTTAGCTAGTGGGTACACTTATTATTAAATAAGGAAAGTGGAGGGTAGATATTGAAAAAAAAAAGGTTGAAAAAGGAGGCTCTAGTTAGACTTTTGGGGCTGTCTAGAATGCTGGAAATTAGAATAAAAGAGAGAGACTTTCATATATTAAAGGGGACACGGATAAAAATTGAAAAAAGAACAGAAGAAGAGAGAAAAAAAACTCTGCTCTTAAAAACAGCTTCTTTTTCATATACATTTAAGGGAAGGAAAAACTAGAATTTATTATCCTTCTTTTGCCGTTTGCTTCTGTTTACTGTTGGTACACTTGGTATTGATTGAAATTAGTACTATTGGGAACTGGTTATTATTTTGAAACTGTACTGTGGTTGCTGGCTGTATCACTGCCATTGCTGATTCTTTTCCTCTGCATTTTACATCTAAAGGTACACATCTTGTAAATCTCCAAAGCTTATGGAAATAAATTGAAAGCTATTTGAAGCTTTACTGCTGCAATTTTCTCCTTTCTGTTTTCTTAGTATTCTTTTTATATAAAAAATGATTGGACAATATGTAGTAGATCTCCAGAATTGTTAGTTTGAACAATGGACTGTTGGTTATGATATGTCATTTAGTATTTAATGGTTTAGTACTAGGTTCAAATTGATTAAAATCAGCAATTCAGTATAAATTGTAATAAATTACTTAAGTAGTGAATAATGAAAATAATTACTGTGAGCCAAGTGATACATTTTAACGGTGTAAAAGAATTTTGCCAATTTATAGTTTAACTTGTTATAATATGTAATTGATTTTATTTTAAAGGTTTATATACCAGCTTGTTAGAAATAGTTATCTATTATTACACTTTACCTATTTAAAGTGATCAAAGAATTCCTTATTTCATATATAATCATTTGTTTCGCCGAAAAAGATACAAGATGATCTTCCTTATGTATAGTTCAGTAAAGACACTTTAATACCAATCAAAAGTCTAAGTTAATGGTAAACTTTCGTAAAACTCAAAACTTTTTGTAAAACTCAAAACAATAAAGGGAAATTATTGTTCCTTTATATATGTGACGACCCGGCCCGTCGTCACGGGAATTACCACCCGTTATATTGTAATTATATGTTTTATGTTTTTATATTAGTGTTAGAGTCTATCAGGTGAGTTAGGAGTGAATTGGATTGAAAATGAGGCATATTTACCATACGATTCTGGACTGTCATGCCAAGACAGTCACACTAGCTATTCCATGTAATCCGAGGATCAAGTGGCGTGGCTTGAATGATTATGTGTCCGACAAGGCAATTTTTATATAAAGGCCCAACGAATGATTGGAAAGGGTTGTTTATCTTATTTGGCCTTCATTAGAGATGTCGAGGCTGAGACACCTAGTCTTGATTCAGTCCCCATTGTGAGAGAGTTTTCGGATGTATTTCCAGCAGACCTGTCGGGCATACCGCCTTACAGGGATATTGATTTTGGTATTAACTTGGTGCCGGGCACTCAGCCCATTTCTATTCCTCCCTATCACATGGCACCAGCAGAGTTGAAAGAATTGAAAGAGCAGCTTGAGGAACTCTTAGATAAGGGTTTCATTCGCCCGAGTATGTCAACTTGGGGTGCACCAGTATTGTGCGTGAAGAAGAAAGATGGCACAATGAGAATGTGCATTGATTACAGGCAGCTGAACAAGGTAACAGTGAAGAATAAGTACCCATTGCTTTGTATTGAGGACCTATTTGATCAGCCAGGGAGCTAGTGTATTTTCTAAGATTGATCTTCGATCGGGCTATCATCAGTTGAAGATCAGGGACTCAGATATTATGAAGACAGCGTTCAGAACACGATATGGGCATTACGTGTTCCTGGTGATGTCTTTTGGGCTGACTAATGCCCCAGCAGCATTCATCCACTTCATGAATAGTGTATTTTGGCCGTACATTGATTCTTTTGTGATTGTATTTATTGATGATATTCTGGTGTATTCAGGCAGCCAGGAAGAGCATGCACAACACTAGAGGGTGGTATTGCAGAGGTTGAGAGAAGAAAAGCTTTATGCAAAATTCACTAAGTGTGAGTTCTAGCTTGATACAGTGACCTTTTTGGGACATGTAGTGTCCAGCGATGGCATTCGGGTTGATCCACAGAAGGTCGAGGCAGTGCAGAATTGGCCCAGACCTTCCTCAGCTACTGAGATTCGGAGTTTTCTCAGCTTGGCAGGCTATTACCGCCGGTTTGTTCAGGGTTTCTCATCTATTGCTTCACCTTTGACGAAGCTGACACGGAAGAATGCTCCATTTGTGTGGTCTGATGAATGTGAGGAAGGCTTTCAGAAGCTCAATGAGGCTTTGACCACAGCTCCAGTACTTGTGTTGCCATCAGCTTTGGGGTCTTATACGGTATATTGTGATGCTTCCAGAGTTGGGATCAATTGTGTGTTGATGCAGGAGGGCAGAGTTATTGCATATGCTTCTCGTCAACTGAAGCCCCACGAGAAGAACTACCATGTTCATGATCTAGAGTTAGCTGCTATTGTTCATGCATTGAAAATCTGGAGGCACTACTTGTATGGTGTATCTTGTGATGTATATACAGACCACCGGAGCCTTCATCATTTGTTTAAGCAGAAAGATCTCAATTTGAGGTAGCGGAGATGGCTTGAATTGCTTAAGGACTATGATATTACCAATTTGTACCATCCTGGGAAAGCCAATGTAGTGGCTGATACATTGAGCCGGAAGGCCATTAGTATGGGTAGCTTGGCGTATATTCCAGTTGGGCAGAGACCCCCTGCAGTTCATGTTCAAGCGATAGCTAATCAGATGGTAAGGCTGGATATTTCTGAGCCTAGTCGGGTGATGGCTTATGTAGTAGCCCGTTCTTCTTTATATGATCGTATTCGAGAGCGCCAGTGTGATGATCCACACTTGTCCTTAAGGATAGAGTTCAGCATGATGATGCCAGAGATGTTACTATTGATTATGATGGTGTGTTGCGGATGCACGGCCGGATATGCGTGCCCAAATTTGATGGCCTTCGTGAGATGATATTAGAGGAGGACCACATCTCACGGTATTCTATTCACCCAGGAGCCGCGAAGATGTATCAAGATTTGAGATAGCATTACTGGTGGAGGAAGATGAAGAATGATATTGTGAATCATGTGGCACGGTGTTTAAACTGTCAACAGGTCAAGTATGAGTATTATAGACCTGGTGGTGTGTTCCAGCGTATTGATATTCCTGAGTGGAAGTGGGAAAGAATTACTATGGACTTTGTTAGTGGACTCCCTCGGACAGCGAGGAAGTTTAATTCAGTTTGGGTGGTTATGGATAGGCTGACCAAGTCAGCTAACTTCATCCCAGTGTGTACTACATACTCCTCAGAGCGGTTGTCAAAGATATTCATCCGTGAGATCGTAAGATTGCATGGAGTTCCTATTTCTATTATATCAGACAGAGGTACCCAGTTCACTTCTCAGTTCTGGAGGACATTTCAGCGAGAGTTGGGTTCACAGGTAGAGCTGAGCACATCATTTCATCCACAGACGGATGGGCAGTCTGAGCGTACTATTCAGATACTGGAGGACATGTTGCGTGCTTGCGTTATTGACTTTGGTGGTTCATGGGCTGATTACTTGCCTCTCACGGAGTTTGCTTATAATAATAGCTACCAGTCCAGCATTCAGATGGAACTGTATGAAGCTTTATATGAGAGGCGGTGTAGGTCTCCAGTCGGTTGGTCTGAGCCCGGCGAGGCTAGGTTGTTGGGGACAGAGTTAGTTCAGAATGCCTTAGACAAGGTGAAGGTGATTCAGGAGAGATTTTGCACAGCTCAGTCGCGTCAGAAGAGTTATGCAGACCGGAAGCCCGAGATATGTCATATTCAGTAGGTGAGAAGGTGTTGCTGAAGGTTTCGCCTATGAAGGGCGTTATGAGGTTTGGAAAGAAAGGAAAGTTGAGCCCAAGGTTTATTGGACCTTTTGAGGTGCTTAGGAAAGTTGGGTAGGTGGCCTATATACTTGCTTTGCCACCCAGTTTGTCGGGAGTTCACCCGGTGTTCCATGTATCTATGCTCCGAAAGTATGTTGGAGACCCGTCTCATGTGTTAAACTTCAGCACGATACAGTTAGATGAGGACTTGACCTATGATGTGGAGTCGGTAGCCATTTTGGGTCGACAGATTCGTAAGCTGAGATCCAAGGACATAACTTCAGTGAAAGTGCAGTGGAAAGGTCGTCCCGTGGAGTAAGAAATTTGGGAGACCGAGCAAGAGATGCGGAGCAGATATCCACACTTATTTGATACTCCAGGTATGTTTCTTAACCCGCTCACGGACGAGCGTGTCATTAAGTTGGGGAGAATGCAATGACCCGGCCCGTCTTTACGGGAATTGCCACCCCGTTACCTTGCATTTACATATTTTATGCTTTTATATCAGTGTTAGAGTTTATCGGTTGAATTAGGAGTGATTTAGGTTGAAAATGAGTCAAATAGCCTTTTTGAAGGAAGCTTGAATATGGAAAGTCAATCTGGAGTTGACTATTGAGTTAGAGTGCTCGGAATCGGATTCTGATGATTTGACTAGTTTCGGGGGATCATTTATGACTTAGTGGATCAATCAGAATCAAATTCGGAGGTCCGGTGTAGCTTTAGGCTTGAATTGACTAAGGTTGAATTTTGGCAAAATCCAAACGGTAGGTGAGATTTTGATCTGGGGGTCGAGATGGAATTCCGAAAATTTCTGTAGCTTCGTTATGTGATTTTGGATATGTCTGCAAATTTTCAGATCATTTGGACATCGTTTGATCGGGTTTTGGATTGAATGTTAGCTTCGGAAGTTTTGAAGAAACTTAGGCTTGAATCCGTGTGAAAATTGTGATTTTGATGTTTATGATGGTGTTATTTGTGATTGGAACAAGTCTGTATTATATTTTGGAGTAGGTTGGTGGTTTTCGTTGGGGTCCCGGGGGCCTCGTGATGAATTCGGACCATCATACGGGCATTATAGACTTGGAAAAACCTACAAAAAATTTGCAGGTCAGTGCAGCTGAAATTAAGCCTCCTCGTTCGCATGAAGGCAGTCGCGTTCGGGAAGGCCTGGCAGGCCAATGCATCGTGTTCGCGTGAAGACCTACGCGATCGCGTAGGCAATATGGGGTGAAGCTTCACGTTCGCGTGATTGGGAGTCGCGATCGCGTAGAAGGGAAAAGGGATAGCTTCGCGTTTGCGTGACCTAACATCGCATTCGTAATGACTTAATTGAGTGGAGCATCGCGTTTGCGGGAGACCCATGCGAACGCGTAGAGCAAAAAATGGCTGACAGATTAGAACAGACCAGTCGCGGGATTATACACCAAAAACACAAATTTTGAGCCCTTGAGAGAAGAACTCACGGGAAAACGCTGGGATTTCATCGGGTAATCATGGGAGGTAAGATTATTGACTCAAAAACATAAATTTATGGTAGAATTAACATCAATCTTCATGAAATTGAGTAGAAACTGTGAAGAATTATGGCCTAGGTATTGAAAACGAATTTTTGAGTTTTGAAAGGCCATTCGAATTCCAATTTCGATAAATTTTATATGCACGGACTCGTGGCGAGACGAGGATCGCGTTGGTATAAGTTTCTGAATTTTTCGGACAGCGGGCCCGGGGTCGGGTTTTACCAACTTAGCGTATTTATGCGTTTTTCATGTAAATAGAATTGGGTTATGTTTCTTTGACCCGTAAATGACATAATTATTGTGGTTTGAATAGATTCTACGCGCGAGGTAGCAAATTCTAAAGGAAAAGGCATTGCGGACGAGTCTACGACCGGCTAGAGGTGAGTAGTTTATGTATATGGTAGCCTGAGGGTTCGAAACTCCGGCTTAGCACATTGTCACGCTAGTAGGGCGTGGCTCGCACCCCGTGGCAGGTGCGGGATTAATTGTGACTGGGGATTGAGACTTGGTCCATCCCTGATATGGAAAATATGCTATTAGTGATGGAAAAATATTGTGTTTGACATATTTGTGGGTTGTAAGCCTTGTTTGGGGCCTTGTGCTGACCTGTAGTATCCCTAGGGGATAGTATATATTTGATAGATATACTTGCTTAATCACTGATCTCGGTCCTGGTTTTAAAATCACAGTATTGAAATGTTGAGTCACCTGTTTTGCAAAAATTAAATAAAAGTTAAAGTATTTTCATAAATTATGAACTGGAATCTAGAAATAAGCAAATTGAGCTGTTTAGTGACTTATCTGATTATTGTGGACTTAGGATGGATCGGGCTGTACGCCGCAGCGGTTATTATGATATGAGGATCGGGCTGCACGTCGCAGCGGTATTTGCGCTTGGGCTGTAGGAGCCCCTCCGGAGTCTGTACGCACCCCAGTGAGCTCCGTCAATGTTAATGGATCGGGCTACACGCCGTAGCGGTTATGTGCATTGCATTGCATCTTTGTCTGTTGAATTATTCTGTGGTAGATGTATTGTACTGTTGGTGCTAGTTCGTAGGAGGATCGGACTGTAGTTTAGCTTCATATTGTGGTATTTTGTGGATTTCCTACTTTCAACTGGTTATATATATTTATTACTCACTAAGTACTTAGTACTCACCCCTACTCCCTACCCCTTTTGTGTGCAGATTCAGGTACTCAGGAGCAGTAGACGAACATTTCCAGCTTTTGCAGAGTCATTCCGAGTCTTTGAGGTAGCTGCCGACGTTCGCAGAAACTAGCTTCTCTTCCTCTTTTCAGTTGCTATTTTATGTTCGGACTTGAGTATTTCCATACGGTATTCTCTACTTTTGTTTGGTTCTGTTAGAGGCTCTAGACTTGTGACTCCGGATCTTTGGGAGTGTCAGTTGCTTTCGCACTTCTCAGTACTTTGTTCATTTTATTATTATTGGAGTTCTTTGACTCATATATTCTTTTGAGTTGTCCATTTGGGACTGATATTCATTGTGATTAATAATTGTTGGTCTAGCTGGCCTAGCTTAATTGTTGGGCGCCATCACGACTGGATTTGGGTCGTGACATTAATTTAAACAAGAGTTAAATAACTGGTGTATATACGGGCCGTTTTGATTTGTATTAGACTACATATTACATAGATTTGTAATAGTGATTAATATGGCGATATATATCGTAATAAATTACTAAGCTATTTACGGTTAGTATGAGATTGTAGTCTATAATATGAATTATTTATAAAAATACATATTAAAAATCCATACAACCTTAGATTAAAGACTTTGTAATCATCCCTGCATATGAATGAAATATCGGAACTCGATGGGTGAACGAAGTTTTATACGGGTCCTATCATTGATAATTTACATATAACCGCTTAGTATAGTTAAATGACTAATAGGTATTAATGTAGGTATATCTCCTAATACGATAATCATTATCATGGTGCCTATTTAGCGCATGTATGGAGGAAGCGTATATTCCACGATTATCTCACGATTTAATGTATATTCGAATTTTAAGTGTATTCGACTGAGTTATACCATGGAATATACACTTGACCATATGTCTAATCCTACTTATTTTGTTTAAGAGTATATATACCTATTGATCATAGGTATTCATATACTAGGACGCATCGGCCTACAACAACCACATAATAAGTCGTAGTCGTTATAGTCACGATTAAATGGGAAGACATTATATAGGGAATACCTTTGCTTATTGTTTGGAGTAGTAATACTCCAAACAAAATAAATTTTGGTACATATAGGTATTGCAATCCTAGGAATACTCTGAGGTTAACTAAGTCATAGAAGGTACTTATGATGAGTAAATATTATCTAAAATAAGTCCATTGGACTTCTCTGTTACTACAATTGATCACAAACGCTATACGTTATGACTGCTAGATTTAATACCTATTAATATTTAAATATATGATACTAAAAATTTATCATTAGATGTCGTATAATTATGGGTAGGGCGCCATATTAAATATGATTGTATTTTTTATTTATGTGTTAACGGAATCAAATGTAAAGTGTTTTACTTAAACAAGAGTTAAATAACTGGTGTGTATACGGGCCATACATATGACGTATTATGACTGAGGTACATGCTTATCGTAGAGATATTCTCATATTGGTTTGTCCATAATAGAACTCCGGGTACGTGATTACATACGTATTATTGGCTTTTATAGTCTAAGAAATCGTATCATAGTAATTAGAATAACATATATTACTATGCGGATATAATCTAATTAATTTAATCAAAATATGACGTATTTATGACTGACTAATATCGGGTAAGATTTTTAATGCTCCTATTTGAATGACTCCATAGAAATTACCAACCACATTTTGTATAGTGTGGGTAAAAATAAGTATATAGTATATATATAGGAAATTATAAATATCATATATACATAATCACATGTTATTAGTCAACGAGTGTTGTAATTACCATATTAAGTAGATATATCATCTCGTGTGATTCCTATTTATGTGCTTTCTATGTAGACTTACTAGTCCACTTATGTGAGTATCCATTTCTATATTCCTACATAGAAACGTAAGTCGTATACACTACAATTTGATACGTAGCACATAAGTCAATTATCAATTATATTATATAATATTTATGAATTACTATGGTCAAGTATCTTAATTAGCGTGTAAATAAGAGGCGATACGTAACAACCACTAGGTCAGAAATCATGTGTATACAAGAAATATAATCCTTATATATAGCGCATACCCGAAAGTAGGACTTATATATGCGCTTTTATATAGACTTAGACTCATGTAGTTTCGGATATTGTAAATAACATCGCACACTTACCTTATATGTAAACTAAACGTATAACCATTTAGTTCAAATAGTATCCGAAAGCACATTAAACCACAGATATATAGGATTCAATTACCTCTTGGTTATGTAAATAATAACCGATTGTAGTCATAACAGAGGTTACTGAGACCCTTGAATCTTGTTACCATTAGTTTCAGTTGATTGATTAATAATGTAATTAATGTACTTATTGAGTATCCGAGCCATATCTATGAATGTTTACGGTCGTCCTATTGTTATCTATAGAAGTATTATGTGTATGATAAGTTACTTAATGTAACAAACATAATGCTAGTGTATTTTTATGGGGTACTAATCCACTTCGTGGTTAAACGAATCTTGATTTACGGGCGAATACAATTCAGTAGTGTTATTCAAAAATCTAGTAATTTGTCTGTTAGTAAATAATCGTTTGATATGTATTAACCCATCGGACGCCTATATTTAAATGTTAGTATTTCAGTATATACATATATTTTCGCACACATACGTAATATATAAATGTTTAGGAGTACATGTATATTGCAATGATTGTGAAATATAGTAGTTGGTAATAAGTCTAATACCAAATGTGGGTAATCCTGATCAGTGTAACTGTAAACATTTAGATAAAATTTGTAATCTATACAGTATTAATCCATGTAATATTTAATATTACATGGAATTGTAACAAATACAATAAATAGTGAAGCTTAAATGTATT